>JAHZMZ010004725.1:0-12540 GCA_027743805.1 Lepidocyrtoides sp. E14
GATGATGATCATCATCATCAACGTCGTTTTCGTATTCACCTCCCTGGTCATTTTGAACTAGGTTGTTTTTGCAGAGAAATAGTCGTGTCCTCATAATATTCCAAACAGCCGCATAATAGTTGATGTCATGTCTGCCATCGTAAACTTTTGGATTACTACATAATATACATACTGTGTGTTCACATCATTTTATTCATTATTATTATTATTATTATTATACATTTGAAAACAAAAGAAATCCCGAAAACGTAATAATCTAAAAAGCTTTTGATGATTGAACAAGTAAGATTTCCTAAAGGGAAAAAAAGAAATTATTACTTTTTATAAATCTGTTTCGTTTCTCTCTTTGAGAATGTGAGTTACCAGTTTTTGGTCTCCCAATGGTAGTACGCATATTTTTATGTTTTCAAATGCATTAAATTTCATCACATTCCAAGGCGGAATGCTCCATGAGCAACATGATAGCGCTCACTCTGCTGGTGTCAGTACTCACAGTAATGTTGAATTCTTTTTAAACCGACAAAAGACAAAATGGAGAAAATTTCTAATAAAAAACGAAAAGTCAAAGGGAAGACGGTTTCACTCACTCAAACAATTTTATATGCTCTCTTCTGTCCGATATGATTATAATATCATGACATTACTTATTTGCTATTATTATTATTATTTTTTTAGACTAGTGCCATACTGTTAAGCTTACTATTTGTAATGCATAGTAATAATAATAAGAAAAATATAAGGTTTGTAAGCATAGTCTGCCTGGCCAAGGTGCATGCTTTCCTTCCTGTTTTTGTAAATTATCCCATCATCATATTATCATTTTCCTCATGAAATAAAGTGACTTTGGCTAAAAGAAAAAAAGTATTAAAATTTTTTGTGACCTTTTCATTTTCATTTCTTTAAAATCTCATATTGCACCTCATGCTCATCTTCCTTCTCGCCTCTCTCCTTTTACAGAACATTTTTTTCTTTGACGTGACAAGACAAAACCAACCACCACACAAGCACCATCACCAAACCACGACACAAAACTACTTATCTCATGAAATAAAGAACTCAAGACAAGCAAAGTAAAGTAAGTAAGTTATATGGATGGAAATGAAAAGTCGTAAAAATGTAGAAGGTGGAAAATGGAGAATTGGATTTGAGCTTTTCAGAACTGAAGCTTGAAAGAGGAGCAGAAGCAAACAAAGTGAAGTCAAAGTGACTGAGTTTTTGTGGGTGCACCTTATCGACCATTTCAAAACTAGTAAAAAGCCTCTAGAATCCATTCATAATGACTTTTTTGGATATCATAATATTAATAATATGTAATATTCATAAAATCACACATCGCTGGTATGAATTTGTGCGTACACATGCTTAGATGATATAAGCAAAGGAGTAGTTGTGCGTACACACCTCTTTTCACATGCTCTCATGTCATGTCCTGCTGCTCTGCTGCTACTACTTAAATCTTTTCTTGTTTTCTTGGCTGATGCTGCTGCTGGTAGGAAACGGAAGGTAGCAATGCACACCATTTTTTTTCTCAAGTACTTTATGAACATTTTTTATATTCTTCATTTTCTTTCATTTTCAATTTCAGAAAAAAATGAATGAGCAGAATTTGTAATGAGATTTGAAATTATTACATAACATCATCACTCCAAACACAAGAACATCTTGAGCGCCACTACTACTACTACTGCTACTACAAACGGAACCAGAAATGAATTCATAATTTTTTTCGACAAGTTCACACACACACACAACGCCAACAAGCCTTCTCAATGTAGCACTCTGGGAGTCTCATCATATAACAGTCATCATCATGACAAGGTGGAGTATAAAGCACCACACTGCTACTGCTTTGGAAATGTACGCACTCCATAGCCACCAAATAAATGTATTAGCTACATATATGTGCATCAGCAAATGCAAAAACATATCAAGCTCAATCTATTTTTGATAATAAACCGAGAGAGAAGAATACGGAATAAATAGCGCGTGACCACCACAAAAATGGACACCTTGAACGGAAAGCATAGCATAGCCCGATGCAAATTGTATTTTTGATGATGTTCTCATTCCTTACGTCTCAGCTTGTACTAAAATTTATGTGAGCATTTTTTCTTACTTGTTGCTCACTTCCACCAACTCAACTCCCTGGCAATAGTAAACCTAAAAACAGTACTTACTTACAAACTGCGATTCTCAAGATAATGTTCATATTATGATAGTACAGCAGTAGTAATGGAGGTGGTAGTTGCTGAGACCTTGATTACATGTTGTACTCAGCTGGACGCTCATGTCTTTTCGTGGTGACTACTTACTTACTTCTCCATTTTTTCCAATTCCAACCAACCACCACAACACTACACCATCATCAGAAACAAAAAAAAAATGATTTTTTTGTGCTAAATGCTACAAGTCAACAGGGAATCAGCTCATTACACGTTACACACTTCACATTTCCCATCAGTACTCTTGGCGTGGGGAGACGAGGGAGAAAAAACAAAGTGCTAAAAACCTAACAAAATTCCTTGCTAAAAATAAGAACAGTAAAAATAAAAAGTAATATTATTCCCCTTTGGTTCCAACCAGAGAGACCTCAATTATTGCAAATATTTTCCACCATTACCACTCTATGAGCAGCAGCAGCAGCAGCCAGAGTAATTTGTTAACATGGATGACACATGCTGAGTCGCCGCCGTTGCTGCTATATTCACTCCACTCCTCCTTTAAGTCAACTTTTTTCGCACTGGATACTATTACCTTTACAATTGCACGACGTTTTTTGCCTGTGTGTTCTTTCAACCAGAAAACAACAAAAAGAGGAGGCAGAGACAGAGACAGCGTGAAAAAAGAAAGAAAGATATGTAGGTAGTAAAAAACTGAAGAAAATTGGCTGTAAGCAAAATAGCATAATATATTTATTATTATTACAACTATACCCAGCCTTACTTGTAATGTGACCACTGATGATATTCTCAAAGTTTTTAGGGAGTAAACAGCCACATTCTGTGTTTTTTTTCATACATCGCATCTCAGTTGGTATTTTTGCAATAAATCAAATTCCAAGACCGTTTGGCATTTCTAATGTTATTTATTGTATATTTAATGCCTCTGGAGAGACAAGGCATAAAAAACACGTTCATCATCAGTATTATAAGTTATTTTTTCTTCATGGGATCATTACAAGATCAACAAAAGAATGAAGCGAAAGATCGATTCTTCCCAGTCCTTTGAAGAAAAGTCAAGAACGGAGAGAGAGAGAGAAGCACAGCAGTGGTAAATAAGAAACTGATGGAAATCATTAGAAAAATGGCGTGACGAATTCTCACTCACCCAAGACATTTATTTTCCCCTGATTTGATTGCTCTTCTTTTTATTTTACATAATGGAATGATTCTTCAGAATGCATGCACGTTAGTTCAATATTGAAATACGCCAAAAAAATTAAATATTTTTAATAGTCGAGCTAGTTTCGGTAAGTACATTCGCAAAAAAAGTGGTGATAATACAAGCGTTTATTAACTAGTTGACTGCCTCCCTCTGACTAACTTTTAGCCACTTATTCCCTTGTGGGCTACTAGTTCTTACACTTTGTGGTTTATTGCTACTATGAACGGCATTGAAAAACAGCAGTATATTATGTATGCAAGCTACATAGGTAAAATAGAAAAAAAATGAAATGGAAACCTCGAAAACCACCAACCATTTGGGAAACCGCAATCACAGTAAAAAAGGTAACCATTACTATTATTACTATTATATTATTACTATTAGACCACTTGCTGTTTTACGAGTTGAAATTTCCATAAAAAAATTTTTTTCTTATGAAACTCGTTCGATACACCGAGACGGACGAAAGATGTGAATGGACCAAGTAGATTACATTATTATTGCTGTTGCTATTATCATTCCACCTCACTCTCGGTCTCTTTCTCTCCATTTTCGTATTATAGTTTACTCATTCACGTAGTAATAATAATGATATGGAGAGTATTATCATATCACCAGAAACAAGAAGAAGATGACGAAAACCCGTTGAAAAATAATGAGGCTTCATTAACAGCAACATTTTTTTGCAATAAGAATAACTTCTTCAAGCAGAGCTGGTAGTATATGTGTATCGCGTCAGGGTTACATTAAATATTATTATTAGGCAATAAATAAAAACGCAGATATTAGAAAAAAGAAGTAACAAAAAAATCAAAAATTAGTTGTCAGGTGAGAAGTACGCAACATCATCATAATATTATGTCGTTCGTTTTTTCGTTTTTCCTATTTATTTTTTTGTTATCGCTCTAAAGTTTTATTTTTAACGACATTTTTTACTAATTTCAAGAGAGCAATGGGTGGCCATATGTGCCCTGTAAACTAAAGCCAATCAAGTACGTGCATTATTTTTTAAAAGTTCTCTACATTTTTTTTATCTACCTGTGTACCTTTCCCTAGTTACGATGATTGGAGTCGTAATGAAAATAATGTTAAGTATGCATGAGTTCAAAATCGTTTTGTCACCGAGACAAAGAGAGAAAAAAGAAGTGGACACTGTGAATGATATAGGACTACATGAACGTTAACACTTTAAGGGAAGAAATTTGTCGAAGAAAAACATCAAACATGACATGAGTCACTCTCAATTTTTATCGACTGTCTTTTCACAAAAAAATGAGATCGTCATGATCACCGACATTTGTGAGCCGACCGACAATGAACAAATTTGACTTTATACATTTAGATATTTTCCTTTTTTAAATGTTATTATTTTTCCCAAGTGTGATATTAGTTTCCCTTTCCATTGTCATTTATATCATGAAAACTAGTACAGTAGATGTACACAAGAATGAATCATGACTTGATGATAATGACATGAAGAGTAGAAGAGATAAACCGGAAAAATAAAAATAAGTAGTGCAACGAAAAGTAACAAGTGTGGTTGTGGATGCTTCTTCCCTTGCTGCTGCTGATGACGATGATGATGATGATGAGAAGATATGATATGATAAACCCTCAGCCTTTCAATTCCGTTCTTTTAAAACCCAAAGCCCCATAATAGCTTGACATTTTACTTGAGCATATACAGCTATGCATGAAGGCAAAACCTGTGCATAAACAGCAGAAAAATCAAAAAAGAGTCAAGCAACCACTCAAATTCCACTCGAGAGAGACTCGTTTCCGATAAAGAATGTTGAAGTAGTGTGCAGTCTAGAATAAAAATATACAAAGCTACAAGCTAAGCTACAATATAAAGTAAGTAATAATAATATTATTATTATTAAGCAAGCTCGTTCACGCACAGCAATAAAAAGTCAATTTCCACCGCAAGTTTATATTCCATTTTATTCTGTATTACATCCTCTTTTCTTAAAAATTAGCTTATCCTTATCTTTCTGAAGAGGAATGATCCAAGTTTACTTGTAAATATTTTACCGGACGTATGTATGTATGTACATACATACGAATCTCTTCTCATCATCGTCGTCATCACCATAAATATCCTCTTCACTAAAAAATCGAATAAAATGTAAATAAAAATGTTTTACTACCTTTACGACATGGGTTTTACTAATCTATTCCTGTTTATACGAGTGTTGAGCAGCAGTTTTTGCAATTTGTACTGCTTTAAAAAACGTTTTACAAGCGACATTTTAATGATATATAAAAGTGCGTTGATTAATTACAGATTTTTTTGTTAAAATTTAAAACGCACATTTTTAATTCTCGTGTGAAAATACTCTCTTGAAACCCTTTCCCATTTATTGCTCCTTGATGTACATCGAACTCATCCATTGAATTTTTGCTTTGCGGAGTGCAGTACACAAGTTTAAAAAACCTTTATAAACTTGAACTGAATATATAACAAAACTTATTATACAACTCTTCCTTTGGCATCACCACCGGCAGCAATCAATGAGTATGATCATTGTAATAATAATGATAACGATCTGATGATGATGATGCTGATGCTGACGGAAGATATACAAGACTCCAGTAGTAGGAAAACCCTATGTTACATACAAATGCACTACGCGGGTTTTTTGCTATACTCGTTTCAATATTTTCCACTATAAAATATTCTACTCTCTCCAATCCAATCACAATAAATCAGTCACCAATCACGCTAAATA
This sequence comes from Lepidocyrtoides sp. E14, assembly GCA_027743805.1. Classification (NCBI taxonomy): domain Eukaryota; kingdom Metazoa; phylum Arthropoda; class Collembola; order Entomobryomorpha; family Entomobryidae; genus Lepidocyrtoides; species Lepidocyrtoides sp. E14. Next base: position 6,117 of record JAHZMZ010004725.1, read on the forward strand.
TGACATGAACTTGTAAAAAAGAAGTAGATTTTTATGATAATGGCATTTTTTGGCAAATGGAAATGAGCAAAATCGTTTACAAAAGCAAAAATCTGATTGACGATGTGCTGTTTAATGCGCTACATAAAATAGCAAGATAACAGAACAATATTAATAACCAGACCAAAGCCCCAACGAATGACGATGTTTTTTTTTACACGAAATCATAATAAATTGTGCAAAAATGAATCTCCATAAAAATTTAATATGCGACTTGTTCATAATAATATCTGTCAACTGTGGTGTGAAGTGTGAGCCAGTAGCAGCAGTAGTAAGTAAAAAGGATGCAATGAAGTTGCCGCTCGGCATTTACTAATAATCGATTATGATTATTATTGTTATTGTGAGCACAGTGGAAGTGGTTTTTCTTTCTTTTTCTCTTCCTCAGCAGATCAATCAGAATTCAGAATTGGTTCATTATCTACCTACCAACTTTGCATTATTTTTCTCCAGCTTGTAGTGCAGTAGAAAATTGTAGAAAGACAAGTTGTGAACCAGAATTACATAATGTTTTTATAATCATATTCATTTCATCTTTCATATTTTTTTTCATTTTTTTTACTGACCTGACCTGCCTCTTAATCTGATTGGTGAGGAAGGCTTTTAGCTTGAATTTACAATAATCCATTTTCTATATTCCTAACATATTCGCACCTTCGTGGCAACAACAACAACAGTCTGAGCTCAGCCCGTGTTACATGTTTTTTGCTCGTATTTCTCTGTGAAAAATTACATGATGGACATGACAAGAAGACATGCTCTCATCTCGTCTCTTATTATAAAAAAAAATTTTGAAGAGATATTTTTCCACATTTTCTATCCCATTTTTTTACTAACGTCATGAACAAAAATGGATACATGGTTATTAGCAAATTCATAAATGTGGTAATAATAATAGTATTATTATTGTTACGTGTCCGTCTGTCACATCATCACGGTGGGGTGGTGATATAGTCCATGTTTTTCCACATTTTCTAACTATTATCATTATATTTTTAAATTGACCTACGCTGCAATAATCATCACCATTATTATTACAATAATGGCACCTGCTAATTAATCCGTTATGGGTTTTCCATAGTTTGGGTTTTCGTTTTCTAAGTTTAGTCATCCAACCAGTTACTTTTACACATCAAGAGGACATTTTTCATATGCTCATTTTTCTAATGCATACATAATTTTTTGATGAAAGACAGCAAAACCGACTTTTCTTTGAAAAAAAATTAAACAAAAATGTTTATACGAAACTTTCAAAATCTGCTGTTTAAAATAAAACTCCCAAAAATGTATGAGCGGTGTAGCCAAACCCATATCTGTTGATGCTCAAGATGATGATTTTATTCTAATTTGCATACAATTTCATCGTCTCCTTTTCCCTAAAGCATATCACTCTTTTATTTTTATGACAGTATTTCAACGTTTACTTGGTACTGCACAACAACACACAATATTATATGCTCATGATCACGATGATGATCAACGGGTGAGATGGTGGAGGTGGTTTTTGATGAGCATTGTCGTCGTCGTCGTCGTCGACGTCCTCATATCACCTTTTAAAACTCACACTGAAAATATTCAAGTGGTTAGTTGTTTGTGCGGAGGTGCAAAATAGGAGACAATTGTGTTGTTGCTGTATGTAGTTGTTGGACTCCCTTACTTTTGAAAGAAGAAACTTCGCCAATAAAAAACAATGCATTCATTTACTGTTTTTAAATGACAAATAATCTGGTAGTACAAGATGAATTTTATTATTATTATTATTTCAAACTTGTATCAATGACCATGAGTAGATTCAGCTCTAGCCAGCATCATCGTCATCGTAATGTCATTCACAGTGTCACAAGTCACTACTACTAGTACTACCACCAAAAACCAAAAGTAGCAAACAGGTGACAAACAAGCGCAATAATATTAATAACAATGTAGCATAAAAAATCCGTAAAATTTTCTCGGCAAGAAATATTTTTATTCTCCTGTTTTGTCTACTTTGTTTATACGGTATGATGCAATTTTGCATACTACACCTTTTAAAAAAGTATTAATACCAACTTTTATTATCACTTATCACCGTCATCACTTCTGCAACATCTTTTTGCAACGCATTTTAATACATGAGAAGGAAGAAGTGAACGACAAGAAAAATTCATTTTGCAATCAAGGAATCATCATTTTCATCTTGAAAAATTGCACTTTTTTTTTCATGAGAAAAAAATGACTTTATAGAATAATTTAGTGGGAAATGATAGTTGACCAAGAAGAAGCAGTCAGTAACTGCACAAGCCCATTTGTACATTTTACAAGATGGATAGATACATTATGTATACATTCCTTTTTATTTCTGCATCGTCGTAGCACAACAAAACCTCAAGAAAGAACGGACCGGTTTACCACTACAACAAACTAATAATAAAGCTAAACATTTATTTTCTTCTCTCTCTCTCTCTTTAGTTTTCCCTTTTTGCTACTCCCAGTATTCTCCAACAAATTTGCTTCCCTTTGAAATTTTGAAATGCTTGGATATAAAAGTCTGTTGAACATGGCAAGTTGAGTTTCTCTGTTATTATTTTTTTTCATGCAAACAAACCAAACTATACTATTACAACTACTACTAGTAATTTTTTAAATAGGTAAGTCTATGCCCCTTGTCACTTTATTGTCACCGTCATTATATGTCATTGTATAACATTCATTTGCACTACACTTGATTAGTAAGAAAAATGGCAGTTGAACATTAAATTGTGCAGTAAATGCACTTTACTTTTTTTTTATTAATGAACAACAAGTCTGCTTCAGCATTTGACCCTTGTTTACTCACCCTCCCTTGCTTCTCATTGCTCCAACTCGGAGAAAAAAAAATATTTGCAATTGTCAATAAGTGTAATAAAAATAAAAATAATTTTCTTCATCAGCATCAATGGCTTTTAATCAAGAGCAGGTCTACCATAACACACGTTTGTATGCATCATTATGTGACGACTAATCAACAGTCTGATTGTGAGTTGGTGCTCTTGCCAAAAAGTCGTCAATTGCCCCGACAACCAAACGTATAAAATGAAACAGAGTAATTTAATATAATATTATGTTCGCATAAATGCTCTTCTCATCAACATCATCATTGCCGTTTTTATGTTACGTGTAACCACATCATCATCTCATCATATGGGCAAACACAAATAGTATAAAGATTTTATATATGAGTGTGCGTGCAATTATCACCGTCCTCATCATATCCTCCACCTTCTCGCCATCATCATCATCACCATCAACAACAACACCGCGTTTAAACACGGAAAATGTGTACACCTCCTAATGACTTTGAACGAGATAATCTCTTGCATAAAAAAATAAAAAAATAATAAAAAGTACAGAATTTGTTGGATATATATTATGCTATATGCACGTATGAATATAGGTAGGTATAATAGCCTTTTATATACTACTTCTTTTATAATCTTTTCCTCTGTAACTTCCACTCGACTAACACTTGAGTGTAGAGTACTTTTTTATTATCGCTTATTGCATTCTGTTGACTTGGTAATTCTACTACTTTACTTGCGGTTTTTTTTCTTCACCTGGTAGATGTGTCTAGCAATAAATAAAAAATAACACACCAGTCAAACCAAAATGGACTGTAATTCTGTTGCTGTTGCACAGAAGCAGGATCAGCAGCTGAAACCTTTTCTCACCTTCATTTTTTATTTTTTTTCCTCTCTCTCTATATCTCTCTCTCTCCCTTCATTCCATTACTAATTGATGGCGGCACACCTTTTGAATAATTGCATGACTAACAAAACTACACACAACATGATGACGATGAGGATGATGATGATAGTAGCGTGGTGATTAAGAATTACACGAACATTACACTAATACCAGTAAAATTATGTAAGCGTAAGTGTACTACCATGTTTCGTAGATGTTGTAGCATTAGTAGTGGTAAATTTTTTAAATTGTGGATACAAATTCAACAGTAAAATAATATATTTTACTTTTTCCGTGTCATCATGGATATTGGCGGCAGTTTACTACTAGTTGTAGTGTATGTAATGGTGGTAGTGGTGGTGGGGTAGTGGCGAGAATATCAAAATGATTATATTATTATGATGATCACTTGTTGAATGAGAAGAAGAGCCATTAAATGGAATGTCCAATGTGGTTATTGACTCCGAGAAAGGGCATGCATGCCAACAACAGGGACAAGTTATAGCAAAAGGAGCAAAGTCGACGATGACGATAATAATGATGATGACACTCTGAACAGTGTATTCATTACTAATACACGGTAATCAAATACTTGTGCATTGAAAATAGAAAGAATGTCCTTCATCCTCATACTTGCATCACATTCCTCTTATAATATGTGACATGACATTGGATATGACGATATATTCCTCCCAAATTTGGGAAAATCTTCATCGCCATCTCACACCGGACAAGATGAAGAATACAAAAGTGTAAATTGGACTTGCAAATTGAACTTGTCAGAAAATGACAAGATACAAAAAAAAACAATTTTTATGCTCACCAACCACTAACTATATGATTATTGCTATTATTATTAAAATGAGGCTTTGTTGATTTTTCCCATGGATTAACATTAGCACTGGGTAGCTCACAGTTTTACTATCATCTGTCTTTCCATATACACAGCTATACAAATATTTCTTTTACCACCACAGTTGCAGTAGAACTGACATGCTCCTCGTTTCACTACCATGATAAAAAGCAAACACTCACTCACTTCTTCTTAACTTCATCTTAAAATCTAAAAGTGAGTCAGACAGGTGAAGATCCTGGTTGGGAAATTTATTGTACGTATTTAGCAGTACAATTAGCACTTCACTTTACTCTTTGACAAATAACATCATCAACTTCATATCATTCTCTTTTTTATCATCATTACAAAAAGGAACTAGTAAACCGTGGAGAATGAGAAAGAGCGAGAAAAAAATGAGAGATACACATTCAGAGAGAGGCTCTTTTTTGCAAAAAAAAAGTTTGACAAATAAAGACATTAAATAGCTGAGCAACCCTTTTCAGCTCTTCTTTTCTTCAACAGCAAAAGTCAACCCAACGTCGTAAATTTCTTTTTTTCCCTTTGTCGCCGTCTTCTTCATCTTCTTTTTTGCATATCATTATTATTATCATATCATATAGACAGCGTAATATTTTTCTCTCTGATTGCATAGGTAAAAGGAAAAATGTCAAGTACAAAAAAAATTGTGATAAGCCCAGTTATAAACATAAACACAAAATAAAAAAGCGATGTGAGAAATTGGAAGTGGTGGTCGCTGTTGTTGTTGTTATTATTATTATTATTATTATGGAATTTTTTGTCTTGCATGTATGCCTGCATGGTACGTACGTAGATATTTTGTCTACTTGCATTTCTAAAGCGTCCGTTTATTCTTCCAAACGGAACATGAGTCTGGTGGTAATCTGCATTTTATACAATAAAAGCCCATTTTTGTCGTACCTTTTTTACTCTGCTCCTTTTCCAAGTCTGTCAGATAACATAATACCATCAAGAGATTACTTAAACCTAAAACTGTGAAAAAAGGGAAATATACAAGTCTAAAAAATATGAGGAGAGAAACAAGCATGAAAATAATAATGATTGTATTTATTCTGCAAGCAGGGTTTGTATAATGTAGAAACATTCCTTTTTTCCCACTCTACTTTTTCACTGAAATATTCATTCTTTCCCTTCCAGCTGCTTTCTTTCTACTTTGAAGAAGATAAGGAAAAAAATGGAATGGACTATGGTTTTTCCCTGCATAACGTATCCTATTCCCCATTCTCGTACTACCTAAAAAGAGTAAGAGTAAAATAATAGTTTTTTTTTTCTCTGCGTCAGTTCTAGATAAGTTGTGTATAAATTTTGGAGTAGGCTTACCTACTTGCAATAATAGTGCAGAGTATATTTATAACATAATAATAATAATATGCTTGAATTCCACAAGTGAGAAACCACCACCAGGACTCTGCTTACAGCCTCTCACATCATGGAGTTTTTTCCCATTAAGAAATTCCCTTTTTGCATATTATTTTCTTTTTTTTGCAGAAAAAAAAGTATGCTACGGAAAAGAGAGAACGCCATCATCACCATTGTCGTCGTCATCATAGCACAAACTGCCAGACTATATCACACCGCACCAACCACCCGCCCCTGTCATTTACTTTTGAGAAGCAAGAGAATGGTCAAAAAAGCAAGTGAAAATTGTACATCAACAGCACACTTGACTGGTGGCTTATGTGCGGTGCTTGTGTATACCTATTTGTGTGTGTGTGTGTGACGCGATGGTATAGCTTGCCAGTAATGGTAATGTTCATGATGGCATTCCATTTCATAAACTTTACTTTTCCGTGGTATTTCCACTTTTAA
>JAHZMZ010004726.1:0-10998 GCA_027743805.1 Lepidocyrtoides sp. E14
ACAAAGCTTAGTCTGAGGTGGTAAACTTTTAGAGGTATGAGGATTTTGGACTTTAAGAGCAGCATAGCATCATTAGTGACACACGTGAAGCTTCATATTTGTAAATACTATTGCCGGCTCGTTACGCCAAGCAGTTGTGTACTTGGTCATGTTAATCTTATTTTATGATACCTTATCAATCATACATATGGATTATTTTATCACATGTATTTCATGTTAACTTGACCAAACTCTTGCCTATTGGTTAAAAAATATCGCAAATTGCATTTGAAGGGCCACTTGAAAAAAATTCACATGTATGTTTTAGAAGGCGAGATGTTAGCTCGAATTTTAAATACTATGAAATTTATTGTTTTAATCGTAGCTGCTATCGCAGTCCCTGCAGCAGGCGCAGAGATAGTGTAACCACTAGTCCCTTGCATACATTGATGCCCTTTCAGTAGCCTAGTGATACGGCTACAGAAAGCCTTTTAACATAACCTTTGTATGCTGATTCAATATCATATTCAATTTGATTTCATCTAACAAGAAAATGGTGACAACTAATAAATATTTGTGTGTGAAACAATTGTTCATTCTGCTCAATCATAACTATCATGAATCATTTCCTAGTTATTTTATGACAATTTGTCGTTGAGTTTACGTCCTTTGTTCCCAACATTTGTACAAAAAACATGATTTTTTTGAAAATTTCCCTCCGTCGGGTACTGTCACGATAATCAGGTGCCATGCCAGTGCATATAGCAAGATGGCATACATGTTTGGTACAAAAAAAAATTTTTCACACTCTACCTAGTGATTGCCACCCTTTACAGCTCAGGGAATATGGCTTTGTGGCGCCTGAGAAGCATAAGCTTTGCCGTTCTTATAAAAAAGTAACAGAAAAAATGTTGACGACGTTTGGTTTTTCAAGTGTAACTTCTGAGCATGCTATCACCCAATCAGGAAATTTGGCATGCACGTTGGTACATCCTATGCTGATAAGGGGTAGCAGGTATTCGGGCCTAGCAGTGTATGCAAGTGGCAAGAGAGGGCAAAATCTCCAGATGTATGTGCGTTCTTAAAAATAAGTAACAAAGTGTACTAGCTACCTTTATTAGATAACTCGGGAGAGATATCTTATAAACTTCCAATGAGAAGTAGAGTCCAACCCGTCTGTACTCATGATAACGTGCGATTATTATATGAATGTTATATACCCTGTTGACTTTGGAGATAGAGTCCGCAGGCGCCCGACAGGTATTTAAAAGTGAAAATCTTGCTATAACTCTACAACCGATGGAGCTATCAACAGAATCAACATCAAATTTGATACTTAGGTACCTCTGACGGAGTGGACGAGAATGAAATGGGTTTTGAGTCCGCAGGTGGCCAAACTGTGTTCCCTATTTACATTTTGTCGAGTTTATTTTACATGTTACAAACGAATGGGTCTCACTGAACCAAGTATGTAGTGTTTTTATTATTGTTATTTTATTTTCATACAACCATACATGTAACATTCTGTATCAACACGGACAACAATCGCATATATAAGGAAACTAGTTTGTAACGGAAGGAATTTCCCTTTTGCCTCCTTGTTTGCATAGGCAGTCAAGGAAAACAATTTGTGAGTCGGATGCATTAAAAAGAAATAGGTGCATGCTCACATTTTCATTTCCGCTTTCCACGAACAAAATATCAATTAGTGTCAAATGTCAGCTTATTTTTCCTTTTGATTTTCCCAACCCGCAGTTTTTACAACTTTGTAGTTTTCCATTTGTGTACTGCTTTCTGCGTAAAAGCCAGAATATTATGAGTTGAGTGCCAGCAAAAACCTGTCTCTACTTATTACTTTATGAGTGTACTGTGCATTGTAAACTTAAAAATCTACTTTCACTTTACTAAACCACTAAAGGTCCACAGACCTCGCTGGGTTTCTACTTTCTTAATCACCACATTGTTGAGTACTAGTAACACGAGCACTTGCTAAACATGTTACTCCTGTTACATTACTGAAATCTTTTGGCTAGTCTGTCAACTTACACGTACAGGACAGGACACACATGGGAAAATAACAGAAAGGGAGGAAGAAAGTTTGTTGCAGAACCTCTCTGACTTTGACATGTAATCAGATTCAGATGACAGACTGTTGACTGTTACAAACAACTATGGATTTATAGCCTAACCTACCTTTAGAACTGCGTTTTATGTATAGAAATGCATTTTATGTTATTTTCCAACAGGAATGTTTTTGAGCGGTAACTCTTTACCGGCAATATGGTGGCATAATATTATTCTGTATCTGACATACACGCTAATGTTTTTATCCCTCTGTCTTCTTTCCGTTACAGGGAGCTGTTTGAGCTGCGGGCTCAACTCCAGGAACTAAAATCTACAGTAGAGATTCGCTCCTTGTCTGCACCAGATTTTGAGGATTTGTCTCCCATAAAGAATCCCCGGAGAAACGACACTCTTCTAAGCATCAATGGTACTGACGGACTGACCAACACTGGTGGGGGTGGAAGCTCCATCAGTTGTTCCCTTCCAAGTGATGAAAAGGAGTCGATCGAATCAGATGGCTCCCAGGTAAATTTTTTTTAAATAGCTTATTTTTATTCTCTAACCGTTTGATTATGGTCATCATATCATCATCATCATCACATTACGTTTCATTTTCTACAAGTTATACGGATGGATTGGGTAACCCTTTTACAACTAAATTGCTTGGTTTATCAAATTGTATAAACAAAATGAGCTTCTTTAATGTTGAAATTGAATTGACTGAAACTGGTAAAGCCAGCACCGACCAAATTTGATGGTGAAGAAATGAAAAGTAAAAGACCAGTCTAGGATGAAATTTTCTTAAAAGGTTTTAAGCACAAGATACACAAGCTTGAATTCATTTATAAATTATCTATTATTAAAAGGAAAGGATCTTCCTGGGATGGATAGAGAATAGTTAGGCTAGGTAGTTAAGTTTGATGGTAGATTTAATTTATAGATTATATGAGTTAAACGATGAAACGAAACTGCTGTCTTGTTTTTTTTTCACTAAAAGACTGAATGCCCATGGTCATGAATGACATACCCAAGCTGTATAACTTTATCATCACTAGTAAACGAAATTTCATTAAATGTAAGGTCACAGCACACAACTACTACTCTATTCAAGTCATCCAATTCTCTCTGAATTGAACGAAACTGCTGCTTAAGAGAAGGATAAAAAGAAATTTACTTGTACAACATGAAATGAGAAAATCTTTGGGAAAAACTCGTTTGGTTTTCTTTTGCTTGATCATCATATACAATGCCTCATACTTACCTTCTTCATACATAAATGCATACGTAACTACAGGAAAATGAAGAAGCAGTATCCGTTAAACTTTTTTTCAAAAAATAGAGAGGCAAAAGAAACAACTAGTTGTCTGGCTGAACAAACAGGGAAAGGAAGTAGCATGTAACTTTGAGATTGAGCTTTGGGAATGAGTGAATTTATAAAAGTTTTGAATGAAAAAATCCCTATTGGTAGTGCTATCATATTATAATGAGGGTAGGTTAGCATACATAAAAATAGTAAAAGAGAAAAGAAAAGGTTGGGAATGGGAATAAGAGCGAGGAGGGAAGGAAAGAAGGGAACAGAGAGAAAGTTAAATACCGGAGGAGCATAGTAATACAGCACCACCAGCAACTGAAATGCAAGATGATCGAATTTTGTTTGCTCTTTATTCTTCATCTTTCATTCACTCACTCACTTTTACTCTCTCTCTCTCTTACTCTGACACACAGTGTCAGTCATGCAGGCAGGTTTTAAGGAGGATATTAGAAAAAAGGTGATTTTCTTAGAGGGGGTAGTGTGTACGGTAAGTGGGAGTGAACTGAGGGAAACTGTACCTTTTCCCAACAAAAACTTGTAGTGTGAGATAGTAGGTAGGCATATGATGTGTGTGTTTACATTGAGGGTAAGCTATAATAAGTATAGCTTTCTCTATAATGGCTCGTCTTCCTTCATTTCTGCTTATTTTCCTCTTTCCCAACACTATTTTTTTTCAGGAAGACAGGAGAGAAAGTTATGAAGCAAGAAAATGCATTCGACATCATTTTATGCTCCACTTGCTACAACTATCTTGCAATCTAAAATACCTGCTGCTTTGCCAACTAAAAAAGATTCATATATATTTTCCACATCTTCTTTTGGTATGCTGATGCTGTTATCTCCTTTCTTCTTGCACACTTTTTTCTGCTTTCCATCTTTGCTTGAGTGACTTGGTGAATATATTATCAGATTATTCATTCTTTCAGGTAGAGAGAAAAATTGTTATTTTCTATATATATATAAAAAATGTACAGTTTGTGATGATAAGAATACAGCAAGTGAATGAAATGTCTACCGTATGAAAGGGCAGATACCTACTTGATTCAAGCATGTACATATGTGCACAGCGTATTGATAGTACATTCTAAACGGAAGTATCAACGTAGCGAACTAAAGCCAAGAGATATTTTGATGGAATAAAGATAGAGAAAAACAGTAATTCGATAACAGTGGTGGAAGATAAAATGGAAGTAAAAGTTGTAGTTAGTCTCTAATAATAGTGGATCCTTTTCGTGAAACAGGATTCATTCAAGGGTAAGTAGGTAAGCATGAAAAATACAAAAAAGGGATAACTATGTAGGAGTTTATCTCTATCATCAGTGATTAGGTGGATACAGACTGAAAAGATAATGATCGAAATGGATATTTTATTTAGCTTTCACTTGAGAAGATTTGACGTTTAATCACAGTCTGGCATGTATTTTAATGTGAGTTCTCAACGAAACTGAAAGCGTCAACTCCAGGAAACAAAACACTGCATTACACCCACTTTGTTACTTGCTTGAACTTATTTATTTATACATATATGTATATATGACTTTGGGTGGTTGTTTTAATAATAATGAATGACGCATTAGAAACTTTCCAATATTGTGTTCCCCTTACACTGCTTGTAAGTGTATACGAATTTTTACTGATCTGTCGTGTATGCAGTTTTAAGTGAGCTATTTATTTTACAAAGTGGTCACTCACACAAAATTCATTTTTTTGAAAGGGATGCATAATAGACAAAAATTTTACTAATAAATTGTATATTTGAAACAGTCTGCGAAACTAAAAATATTTATGCAGGCTTAACGAGTTGAAGTCATACGTACCTTCTAATTTCTGATTCATAGTGAGTCCGAATATTCTGTTTAAATGAAGTGGTGGGTATCAAAAATGAAAATACATTTTCACACAGCAGTTGTTACAAGAATTTGCTCAGATAGTAATGACTAATGATATTAATGATGGGAAAGATGAAAAATGTGAATTTTTGCTTAGAAACTTTTTTGGAAGCAGTTTTACCGTAAGCATATTTCGATGAAGCAACTTGTCAGAAAAAAATATTTTCTCTATTGAATGAGGAAACTCTTTGTGTACGTGTAAGTATGTTTGGGGAAAAATAGTAGCGCAGCATTTGGGAAAAGTGAAAGAAGAAGCAACACGTATGTAATGCCAGAACATACTTTTTTCTTGGGAGTATTTGTTGCAAAAATCACAGGAAAATTTGAAAAGAAATGATGTATTTGTGTAAATATTGCCTCAGCTTACTTAAGAGGAAAGATGTATTCAGAATTATGTGTTGTAGCCATATACTATCCTCTACATGGGGTAAGGCTTGAAAGGAAATTGAGAAAAAGTTCAAATAGAAAGGAGAAATGAGATTATTTCTATTCCTCACATCCCATGCCCAGTGCAATCCCATCATTAGTTGTGACGGCACGACAAATGACATGACGAGTATTAATAACGAGGTTATTTAATGAGAAATTGCATTCGCTGGAGCGCAATGCGATGGCAATGAATGATTATTGCTTCAAGTACTTTGAACGGATGTGATCGTGATGATGTAATTTGTACGAATCGAGCAGTACGATGATGATGCAAGCAAAGCTATTATATTTGGTGTGAGAATTAACCGAGTGTCGGTGTGTCGTTAAGATTTTAAAAAATAATTGAAATCAAATGCATGTTTGTTGTTTCTTTTTTTTCAGACGGATGGAATTACAAATGCTCAACGGAAATGCATTTGCTGGATCTTAGGCAGCATGGTATTTATCTTCTTCCTTGCAATGATTCTTGGTGTGTTCATTGCACTATTTTCCTGATTAGAGGCCCCCGTAGCTAATCAATCCAATTATAATAGTAATAACCACAATAGTAATAATTATTATAGTCCTAACAATCAACCACAACAAAATAATAAGTTGGGTGGTAGGAGTAGAGGTGGGGGAGTAGGTACTAATTTCGGTGCTGTTGGCAGCGGTGGTCGGATACGTTACACAACCTCGCGTCCCGCGTTTAATCCTCGCAACCCGTCCTATCCTGCAAATCCCTTTCATCACTCAAGGAACTTTGACTTTCACCGCTACAGTTTTGCTTCCATACCGAAACCTCCGAAAAGCAAACATCCAACGCCACCTAAACGAGTCAATGTAGTAGTACCGAACAAGCCCAAAAATAAATCTAATCATTCCGGCAATAAAAATTTTATGAGGGTTCCAATGCTCCCTGTTCCTGCTCCAATTACACTACCTTTATTTTTACCACGTTCCTCTTCATCCCTCTTACCTTCCTCATCAGCCAGGTCTAATGCCAATGCCAATAGTAGGGCTACATCTTCAACATCTTTATCGACAAGTGGTGTAGATAGAACGCTGAAAATTAATGAGAATGCCAGTGCTAGTGAAAGAAGTAGTGAGACGACTGTTGATGGGAACGGAATGGGTAGTGACATTATCAGCAAAAGGACTGACAATATAGACCATCATCATCAAATACAACAACAGCAGCATACCCAGTGGCTAGACAGGATTGCTGCTTATGTTGATGCTGACTCTAGTTCAATCAGAAGAAAGGGATTAAATTGGACTGAGATAGTGATAGAAAATGAAGGAAAGGAAGAGGAGAAAGAAGAGGGAGCAGCGTCAGCATTGGTAGTAGTACACTCAGTGGAGAAAGCAGGAGCAAAAAGTGCCAAAGAGATGAAAGAAGATGATGATGTGAGAAAGAGAAGAAGAGGGGATAATAGAAGCGAAAGAAGGAGAAGGATTCCATTTGAAGACTATTGTATTACCTCTGCTTCAGCAACAAAAGCAAACACAAGTCAACCGAGTAATCAATCAAGGTCAATACTAGTTAGTAGCAACGGCAATCCTATTACCAATAATAATAATACAAGTAGTAGTAATACAACAACTACAAAACCATCGACTACTGCTACTACAGCCCCTTTCCCTTCTACTTTCACTACTACTACCCAAATATCTCCAACTGCCCTTGGTAGAATACCAAATTTGACAACACCAGCAACAATATCCGCTCAATCAGTGCCTGCGCCTGCTGACTTTACCTTGTCTTCTTTTATCGGTGGCGGTGGTGGTGGTGATGGTAGAATACAGCACCGTCATCATCATCATCATCATCACCACCACAGCAAACTAGTAAAGAAAAAACTGTTTTTTCTGAGGTCACCTCCCATTGAGCAACAGCAACATCACCATCTTCTTCAGAATCACAAGGAGAGCAGCAAACAGACACAGCATCAGCGTCATCAACATCATTATCATTACAGAGACGTTCTCCAAAGTCCACAACATTTTACTAGTGCAACTACAACTTCAACAACAACAGTGCTTCCTTTATCATCACCGTTATTAACACCATTAATATCAGCATCATACAACGACCACAGCACGCACAACGAGCTGGATGAAAATGATGACGATGATTACGTTGATGACCCTGGTATTACGAATTTCCCTGCATCCTCTCATCCTCATCTTCACTACCGTCATCATCCTCTTCATCATCAGAGCAGAAGAAGAGTTTCAGGGAACAAGAGTAATAGTAAAATTAATATCGAAAGTACTTCTAATAATGATAGCCACATGATTAAAACCAACAAGAAAAAAACAAGTGAAACATAATAGTACAAGCCTTAAATTCAAGCGAGCCTAATTACAACAATTTATTATCATCGTGACCATCACCATTCTTCCTCTTCTTCTTCTACATCAAGGTCTGAAACTGTAGCGCTAGTTGCATAAAAAGCGTGAAATAAAAAACAAAGGCATTTGGCAGTTTTTCCACATCACCCCACATTGTTCCAACCATATTTTTAAAATGAATATTATTGAATTCCACACCCTCATCTTTTCATCGAGCGCACAAAAAAAAGTCAACTATCATTTGACAATTCTTCTTTCTAGAAGAGAGCACACATGTCCCGATTTTATTGGTAATTATATAACTTCATGGCTGACCTTTATACGAATTTTGAGGCAGCTGAGCTGACGACGCTTAAATGTATTACGAAGATGATAGGTTACACAAAATATACGTATTATTATTATCATCGACATTTATTATTAATACTGTTAAAAAATGAATTCTATGTGCAAATCATGTATTTACATTGTTATGTAAATGTACATAATTATGTAACAGATTTTACAAAATAGTTGTTTGGAAAGTAAAAAAAGGATTCTTGGAAAGAATTCTAAAATACTACTCAGTGTTATTCCAGTTTACAGTTCTAGTACGTTACCGTATGACTTAATCTATTGATAAAGAGAGAGAGAATTTTCAAGAGGATTTTCGTACAAGAAATATAATGCCAACTTTTTGTGTAAATACAAAATAATAGATAACGTCAAATGTTCTATGTATGTATACAAAAAAAATGTCTTCGTCATTTACAGTGTATAATAATAACGTTTGCTAGCAGAAACGTATATGTAGATTATAAAATATCATCTTTAATCTTATGAAACATTTTCGCATTAATCATCTAATCTCACATTCCTAAATCAACGAACTTGTTGTAAAAATGCTCTATATTACAATATTTATTACAGAAAACGTTATTCAATATTGTCGGTAAAAATACGAACGTATTCATTCATATTCAAAATGTTTACAAATAATTATTAAAAAGTCGGCTATTTGTGAATGCTAAATTATTGGTTGAGGCATAATTTAGAAAGAAGGTAAACATAAATGGATCGTTTTGTGAACAGGTGAAAAGCATCATTCATTGCCAATCAACATGCATATATATACACTGTATGTATAACATGTAATAGACGATAAAAGTGTAATGTTATGGATTATTGCTTCAGAGAAAACGATATCTACCTATTACTACTTCATAGTATGTTTAGGTATGTATTTCATATCTAGTGTTGAATATTGTATAATAATATCATGTCGAGCTAGACCAAAAATAATGATGATAATTTTCTATTTGTATTTCAGATAAAGTGTCAGGTAGGTAGGTATACTAGAGAACAAGTCTTTAAGGACAATCGTATACAGTATATGAAAAGAATGTAGGTGTTTATTTTGAAGGAGAAAGCGACATTTAAACACAAAGAGATACATACAATTTATGAAACAAGGTTGTTCAGCAATTTATTCTGTTTGCTTTAGTTATTAAGGTAATATCAGCATAAGAAACTACATTATTTGTTATTATTACCTTCTCAAAAATGGAACTACTTTGTTGTAAGTTAGAGTGGAGAATAAAAGAAAAACTTCTACTGTTGGTACAGATATTATTACTTGCAAAAATACCAACGGCAGCAGGATGACATGAGCTAGGATGCTTCTACAAAGTGTGATACAAACTGTTAAAACTATATTGTTTATGCAAAAAGGAAAAGATGGAAAATATTTTATACCTAACTTGTTAAAAATGTTAACCTACTTAAAAGTTTTTAAAATACCTGTTTTTCCCGTTAGGTTTTTTTTCTCTTAGAAATTCAAATTAAATAGACTTTTTGTTTTCAGTTCTGATGGAAAAACTAGAAGCATTATTTTAATCGATTTCCGGCTTGTTTTTTATTTCAAGGAAATTTTTGTTTGCATAACACGGTTGTTGATGAGAGGATTAACTAATTTTAATCATTATTAGTAAAAACGTACCTATATGCGTATGTATGTATATCCACATAATTTAACTATTATTATTATTACGTATTAAGTATTTATATTGGATAAAATATGATTATTCTTCAACAATTCCTTACATTCCATCTATAAAATATATTATATATAGTATGCGTACTTCAAAAATGTTGGATTTCTCAAATCCGAAATTTTGTAATAAAAGTTAAAATATTAATGATGATTACTATATACCGAACATGAAATAAAAGTGATTATTGCATTAAAGACTTTTGATCTTCTATACACAACCAAGGAGCCAACGTATAAGATATTAATATCAATCAACTCATAATAATTAGTATTTCATATATAGTATGATATCATGAGTAAATTCATTATTCATTGTCTTCCATACAAACATAGGTATGCAGCTCATAGTTTATTTCATACACGTGGAACGGTTTAATATGCATTATAACTTTGGAAGGACTGTCCCTCTTGTACCTTTGGACTTTTGCCATCAACTTAAATAATGGCTTGCATTATTACCGCTACAACCCACATTATTATTAGATTGGATGATTTCTTCTCTTCTACATTTTGTTTTTAAGCTTGTTTGATGACTCCCTTGACGGTGACTGAACACCGGTCAGCTGTAAAACCGGAAAAACTCCCGGATTAAAAAAGAGAATCATATATATTTCGTGGCACTGATCTCAGAAACTACTCAACTTACAGATTTGCTTTCAAAACAACATTGCACTCAATTTTAAAAAGGCTCGATTCACAAAATGACTCCAAAATAGTGATCTTTGCCATGAAAACCCTCCTCCACCACCACTCAGCTAATTTCACTTCAACTACGTACTTACTTTTCGTCATTTTTTAGGCAAAAACTGAAATGAACAAACGATTTGGAATACTAAGGGAGAACAGCGATCGTCTCATTGCATGCACTTTGAATTCGCTGGTTGCATCCGACGCTGCTGACCCTTAGTCCTTCTAAACTAAATGATCAATTTTTTCAAATTGTATAGCAATTGAAA
>JAHZMZ010004727.1:0-15296 GCA_027743805.1 Lepidocyrtoides sp. E14
GACTAGAGACACGATGCTTTCTCCTCTATTTTTATGTATAAACAGTTCAACTTGTTTTTTGTTTGATGCCCAAGTGCACTCTCCAACGATCGCAGCAGTTACCAAAAACATTTTGCCCAAGTGGCTACCCTTTTTTTATTTTATATTGCCTTTAGGAATCTATTATTATTACATGGAGAGACAGAGAAGAGAAAATGTGGCAAATTGATTTGACATGTAAATATATAATGTATGTATGTATTACAAACAGAATGTTTTTGTCTTCAGGTTCTAGTTTTGAGTAGCAACTTTTCTTTTCTTTTGGATACCTTTAGATAATCTAAAGTGATTTTGTACTGCTGTTCCTTTTTTTCTCCAACTTTCTCTTTTCTAACCTCCCCAACTTGTAGTAGACTATAAAAAAGACAGCAAACAACTCTTTATCGAAAACAGCATACTCTAATGTCACGTGTGTGCAACTGCCAGAAAATAAGTGTTTGTTCCTTGGTGGTCTCTCTCTCTCTTTCTTTCTCTACGAACAACATCGTCAATGCCTCTTTTATTCTCTATTATATAATAGTGCATGGAAAGTGATCTTTAATTCTTTAGTAATTTGTCAACCAGAAAGAACTATACTCGAGAGTTTGTTACTGCCGCAAGTATGTTTGTCAGAAAAAATAAATAGAAATGGAGGAGGAAAATAAGCGAGAAGGCTACAAATTAAACTGTCTACTTGTACTGTACATCTTGACAAATAAACAAGATTAAAAACAGTTTAGTTACTTTGTTAGAAAAATGGTGCTACTCTGCGAGCTATTTACCTTTGTGCAAGAGCTAGTCTTAAACGCTCATTCTCATACTTGAGCTGTGTCTCGGGCGACTGTCCAACCAGATCCGGTTTCCCAGCTGTGGCCCCATGTTTTGGACTTTCGGTATTGGGAACACTTCCTGGGGGTGGAACACCAGACAGGCTTTGACTCCTTTGATGAGCTACTGATACTCCCTTTAGAAGTGTGTTGGCATTCGTTTCATTGGAATTTGTTATGATAACATGATCGCCATCCTCTGCTCCACCGGCTGCGGACATTTGATTTCTCGTTGTGTACGGAGATGTACCTGTCATCATTGCTGGCGGAGGAATATTTGCGGTACCGCTAGTGTCACGAGTACTACTTCCGTTTGTAACAGGACCACTCCCACCACTTTGACCAGATTGTTTCATTGAACTTCGGGTTGCCTCTTTGACCTCTTGGAATTGTTCTATAAACTGTGGAAACACAAACAAAAGTAGGTTCACATACTCAAACGATGAGAGCTACTAAGCAGCGTTATTCTTCAAAACTACTATACAACGTATTTTCCCTTTTTATTTCTACATAATCATTCATTTTTAGTGTACTACTGGTTGCGTAAAATACCCATTTGTATTCTGACGCAGTCCTATTATACCATGCCAGAGAGATATGATGAAAATGTTTTAGTATTCAGGTTGCAGTACGTTACTTTCAAGAGTCTAATTTAATTACTACTGTTTTATATTTCGGATCACGGCATGAAAGATTCCAACCGTTATTTTACACCATGGAACGATTTTCCACAAAAAAAGGATGCATGTACCCAAAAACTGATGTTTCGCATAACAATATTAAACACAAAGCACAAACAGCAGCAGGCACCACCATCAACAACAAAATGCAATCAGTGAGAGATCTTGATCTTGAATGAATAGGAACATTTCATCTTTTTTATAAAGCATATTATATAAACACTGAATGTGTAAGTACCATCATCATATACAGTGCCTAAAAATCTAACCAGTTTTGGGACTGCAAGTAGTAGCATTATGCTTTCAGCTTTCCCAATTATTCAAGCATTATATGAAGAAAGTATGGCTTGGCATTCAGATTTCAGAAAGAAAGTTACATTACGGGTTGTTTTTACGGTGACTGGGTTTCCAACTGAAACAGCAGAACCTTTTCAAAACCCAATTAATTAGTAAGCTCCAAATGGAATTCTAAATTTGACTTTTTGGATCTGTAGCTCGTGAAGCTCTCTCTTGTCTATGATGATGCTACCAAGACTTTAATGGTTTTATGTGGCATAAAAAAACCTTCAGCTTACTTGATATAATAATGAGCATGAGCACAAAAAATATTATTATGAAAAAATAAAATCATGCAGAGTCGAACAAACGCGTTTACATCTTGTATCTTGTACTGTATAGTACAGCATTTATTGCTCAATAGAAACTGGGAAAAACTGACACTAGTGACTAGTATGCATACATAAAGCATGCATCGAGCAACAACAACGGTATAAAAGATAGTAAAAAAACGCAACATAGAGAGGGGTACTCTTTTCATAGAGATATTATCTAGGCTGATAGAAATGCCAGAAAAAGTACGTGCTTTAATTATTTTCGTACAGCATAGCACTTCTTTTATTTTCACAATAACTTTTTAATGAATAGTTTCTTCTTTTCATGCTGTGTATTTATAACAGTAAAAAAAAGTTTTTTACTTTAAAAGTAAAACGCCTACCCGCTTCAAAAATACTTTTTTCTTGTACGAAAGTTGCCGTTTCTTGTAAAAGCAAGCAACAGTCGTTGGCTCAAAGGGTGAAAAGGTGATAACAGGTACAAAACGCTTTTTATAACAAGAAATCGTATGGTTTAATAATAGTTCACTTTATTATTTTGCAAGGCTCGAATAAGTGTATGCTTTCTTCACTCTTTCAAAGTCAACAATGTACTACCTTCATATAGTTCATAAATTTTAGATTCTCTCATAAAGACCAAATGAAACCATTCGTGTGAATCACAGGCAATTTTCGCCATGGGACAAAAGGAATGGGTTTGATCATTGATCCCGTGCGGTTCCAAGTTTTTATATTTTCAAGTCAATACAGCTTCCTTACTCTTATCTTTTGTCTAACATCTTAAAAACTATAACTTTTATTACTTTCCTGCACTTTCTAGAATTTCCTTCTTTCAACAAAACTTTTGACACTTCAGCACACTTTATACGCATTAGTATTTTTTAAAGGTCGTAGAATGATATACCTAAAAGCTGTTTAAAGGTTAGGGTACAATCCTCATAAGATAAACTAAACTATCAATCATTTGTTCTATATTGAAAACATATATAACACCAGGAGCTTATGTGAAGTCAAAATGTTACTGTACATGCACCGAGTCTCAACTGTGTACCATTACGTAATGAATAATGACAACTGACAACTCGTTGAAACGGTCCCTTGTGTTTCTTTTTGAAAGGACATACTGACAGACACCCAATCACATTTCTCACATGGAGAAAAGCCCTTTCTGTTTTTTTAATAATTCAAACAGACTCATCGCGATTGTCTCAGTCAGTGGTGAAGCAATATTATGTGTGTAGTACAAAGAGCTAACTGCGATAAAAAAAAGTGTATTATCTAATACGACAACATGTACGATGGTTGTGGTGGTGGAAGTTGTAGTAGAGAAAAAGAATAAGCCATTCAATTTGAAGTGGTGGTAGTAAAAGTAGCAAAAGCAGCTTGAACGTCATCACTCTTGATTCAATATTATGGTGAAGGAGATGTGATGATGCGGGAGATGTATAATAAATGTATGAAAGACATAAAGACCTAAAAGTAACAATATAAAGTAGGTAAATGTTGTACTGATCTACATGCTTTTCTTTAGACACTTGTATTTATAGTAAAAATTAGAGTAGATTGGAATACTACCACTACTACTACTGCTGCTTGTAAAGTGAAAGACATCAAACGTAATGATAATGGTGAGCAGTATTTTCACTGCGTGCATATAATATTACGATCAACTGTATACATGTATGTCCCTACGTATATTTACAACTTTCCTTCATCCGCCTTCTTTCTCTTGCTGCTATGTCTATCTCTCTTTTCTCTCTTCATTTCAACTCTCTCCTTGAAAAGAGGTGCTTTATTTCCTCTTGTTTTGCTTTCCCCAAGGAAGAAAATCCGACCGAATTGAATGAAAATCTTTTTAAAAGAAAGACAAAGTTGAAAGTGGAACAAGATAGACAGAAAAAAAGGATGAAAAAAATAAGACGAAGAAATAGCAACGATATATACGGTTAGTCGTTGCCGCACCAAAAATCCTTCGGCTCAGGAAGTCGAAGTAAATCTTGGGAATGAGCGTAATATATGTACAATGGTAACTTTACAAGGTGGTTTTTCAAAAATCTACTTTTATTATTTTTAACTTAGTTGGACTAGGTATGTATATGCCTGTGTATTGATGTATTCCTAAATAGTTTGTATACACAATATTAAGTATATATATATAGGATTTACAAACACATAAAATTCCTGACACACACACGAAAAACTAACATCATGAAAAAATTTCATTACTCTGTGCTACTGTTTTTGTTTTTGTGTGTGTATGTGTTTGCTCTATACATTTCCTTTCGAGCTGCCTCACTTCAAAATTGTATTCTTCTGGCAGGTTTATGTGTAGGAATTGTAATAATGATCAAATGTTTCTCTGTCTTTTCTTTACCGCTTTCTCACGCGGACAAACTTATTAAATCATCGCGCAGCAGGAAGAAGAGAACGGGAGCGACAAAGGAAACTTTTTATTTTTCTTTCTCCCACACAAAACTGTTCGGTCACATAGCCAAAGTTGATTCTCCATTCCAACCACATGTTTAACATGATTTTATCGCCTTTGAATGCGTTCTTTTCTCTTTGCCGAGATAAATTCAAAAATTTTTGAATAGAGAGAATTGTAAATGTCTTTTGTTTTTCAAAGTAACTACACCATTCCAGCAGGTGCAAGAAACTACCGCTGTTTTTGCAAGGATATTCTTATGATGGGAACAAGCATAACGGCTGTATACACCAAAGAGAAAGATTTATTTATCGTTGTTATTATAATATTCTTCCTTTCTGCATTTACAAAATTTATTCTTGAAACTCGTCACGAATCACGAATATTTCCCATTAATATTAATCGAGTATCAAATTTATGCTGGATATGCTAGCTTTCACTCAATGAGAATCTGACATTTATACATTTTGGGCTTATAAATTTATCAAGCCGTTTTTATTAAACTTTTTTTTTGAATAAGATCAATGCGACTTAATAACTTTCGGATTTAGCTTGCTTTGTACTGCTTTCACTTTCTGAAGTACTACCCGGTTTCTTGTTCTTGGTATTTTTCATGTTGTTTATACAACTTTCCTCTTTTCCGGCGATTACACTTTCCATTCTTTGAAAACCTAGAATTATAAAGCGCTTTCTGCAAAACCATCGTTCATCTTGTCTTGCTCAATAATTTCATGAATCTCCTCTCAAAGTTAATACCTACGCGGGTTTTAAAAGGAATATAAACTTAAACAATAAACATTATGTTTCATATAAATACAAGGCATGCACTAAATACATATAGCTCCCCACGTTTGAATGAAACCTTTCTGTACTTTTTGCATTCAACAGCTCCATTTTAAAGATCTTTTCTGAGAAGAGCTGTACTAGCGGAAATATTGCGTCAGGACTTTCAAAGTTTATGTAATTTCCTCCACTCCAGTCATAAAAGAAAATACTTGAGAATTATAGCGTGGTTCATCGTTCTACTTTTCTTTATCGTTCTAGACAATCTAAAAGCTAAATAGACAGAGACGGTTTTCCACGTATTCCAGTGATAAGTAAGCAGTAGTGGCAGTAATATGTGCACTAGTTGGTAGGAAGTACATAAAAAATACATATACCTACTTAAACAGCAGCATTGTATTATGATTACGATGCAGTATATGAGACATAATTTGAATGGCTTGTCTGTGATGATGGTGATCCTCATCCCATTGTCATTACATTATACCAAACACTAACAACTTTACCAACATTGTGTAAGTTGCCGTATTCGTATAAACTTCGCATTAATATGAGAGGAAAAATGAAACAAAGTCGTCATTACATTCTTTTATTAAAGTTATGCTGTGTGCAAAGTCAAAGCTAAAGAATATAAAAATAAAAATAAAGATAATAATAATCTTTATTGGAGGAGCGAGAATCTGCGAGGAAGAGGGGAGAAAAACAAACATCATTTCAAAAAATTAAAAACACATAATAAATGTATAATTAACGCATTCAGGCAAAGCCTAGGATGGGATGATACGGTATTATGATATAGAAAGCAGCAGCGAAAAAAATGAAATTGCATAGTGTATTTTGGGCACAAAAACAAACAAATTTAATGAAACACAGCGGAATTGGATAACCACTATCCAATTTAAAGCTTGTTAATAATGCTTAGCTAATAAGCATGTGGTAAGAGCAAAACACTTCTTGCTACTGGTACAAATTATGCAAAGATAAATTCTAAAATTGTACCACGCGAATGATATTTTTGCATGTTGGGTTTGGTTGGACTGATATTTTTAGAGTATGCTTATTCGTTACCCAAATATAGTAGGTATTTGTAAATTTATATCGATGCAATCAATTTGAAAAATATAATTCAACATGAAATTAAAAATTCCGGTAAAATTAACTTTATGGAAGTATTTTCAAATAAAATAGAAAAGCTGTGTTAACTCATTGAAAGCGTAAAGAATGTTTTACTTTTTTTGGAAGTATAGAATATTTGCCCTAGGGTAATTAATTACGTTTGTGTATTTCGTTTACGGTTCTTGGGTCACCTTTTTACTATCGCTCGTTTTTTAAGAGGGGTATATGCAAAATTACAAAACTACAAACTGGAGAATGATGGAAGCATTTTAGAAGGATTTTTCTATACAAATCACACACCAATTGCTTTGATAAAACACACAACAAACACTTGAACCAATTTAATACTTTTGAATTACTAGTAACGTCTGTAATTTTGTACACACTGACAAACGAAAATGGAACAATGACGTTTCGGCATTATTTAATATCACAGCCAAACTCTCTTCCTTGTCTTTTGTTGTCGTTCACTTAGAATAAAATCAAGTAGCACATTATGGATCAGGATGAAATAACTGCATGGAATATAATAAGATGTTATCTGAAAATGTGCAAGAAAAAGAATAAAATCTCACTTAATTTATTTTATTAATAAAAGTTTATCTCTAGCAGCTTTGTTATAAATACAGAAGCAATATCTCTAGAAAACAATAGGCTTTTGAATATCATTCAGAATAATATTGTTTTAGTGGAAGGAGCACACCAAGCGGATTATAGTTATTTTTTTCTTAACAAAGTTTTCAAACAAGAGATTCATAGTTCACACAAACACAATATAAAAACATTCTAGTTGCGCGCATGAGTGAGGCGTTCTTTGCTCTGCAATAAATTGCTCACTTCCGTGTATTTTTGCATGACCATAATTGAAAGACGCAAACTTGTTCTTGTCACCACACGCAAAACCATAATGCGCAGGAAATGAATAAATTATTTTACAATAGTACCAAGAAGAATCAAAGCTTAGTCAAATATTGGTGTATAAATAAATAAATAAATACATAAAAAGAAAACAAATTAGTTGTACTAATTCACTTGATATGTGCCCACGTTCCATTGAAAACTTTGTGTCATTTGGAAAGGAAACTTTATTGGCAATGCATTTTGCAAAATGCACACTTAGTCATTATTATTATTAAAAATGCTATGTGATTCTAACGAGTTGGCTGCTGCATTGCACTCTTTGTGACTTGTGTAGATAATCCCAATATCTTAATTTTAATCTTGCCAACAGACAGATAAAGCCACTTAAGTCCAAAGTCATTACTGATGTTATATATTTTTTTTTGTTTTTATTATTTGATGTGCTTTGATCTGTGTGGACTGATTGTATGCCATGTGACGCCAACACAAGTCAAAAAGTTTGCTAGCGATGATGACACAACATACTTTTGCTTGCCATCTACCATTTGGTATTAATGAAATATTGCATGTTTAATGAACCTACCTTGTCATGATTGAAGCAAAGATGTAATGACCCACTTGTGCATGTGCCGTTTGGAATATTTAACCATCAACTTTGCATCACCTTAACTCGTACAGTTAGTTCTTCTTCTGAAAGGTTCACCATTTCTGCTCACTACAAAACAGAAGTGACGAACAAGGTATTGCTACCAATGTGCAACTGCATCTCCTTTAAATGCTCGTTAAAAATTTATAATAACAAAGAGACACAAAGAGTACATATATCCAGCAGTATTTCAAGGATACAAACTTTTCAAATAGTTTAAATAGAAGACTAGAGAAACCCAGCAATAAAAAATACATCAACACTTTCTCTCATTAATAAAAACTCACTATCAGCAACTCTAGAGCTGCATTAACTTGCACAGTTTATAATAAAAGTCTGCGTTTGCTTACAAACATTAGCAAAAGCATTTTTGGCCACAGTTTTCATTCCATCAGTAGTCAGTCTTCAGACATATTTAAGTCAAAAACTGAAGTCATAACTTGTACGAAACAGCTTCACTTTTCCCAAGAAATTGTTTCTTCCACATGCATATTACATTACACAGTGTGCATCTCACAGTAGACAACACACTCAAAAAATTACAGCCGTTTTCAGTTTTATTTCATTCCAGCCCGGTGTAAACAAGTAGGTTACTCTAATGGTGATAATACTTTTTTATATGGTGAACATCATCAGAGAAAAGAATAAAACACACACATATGACATTCCTATCCTCTTATTGCACAACCCTAACAATTTTTCTGTGGAAAACCTTATTACAGATGGCATAGACAAAATGTAAAAATCTAAAAGTGTAACATGATGTATCTTTAAAAGTGTTGTGTGCTTAAAAATTTGCAATTCATAAAGTTGTCAAAAAAAAACTACCTGTCCAAACAAATCTTTATGTACGTTGATTGTACGTACTTCGTAACTTGCACATACCTAAACATAATCCCATCACTGAGGTATTACTGTCCCTTCCTTTCACAACATTCCTTCTTGTCCTCTTTGGTTAGCTTTTTAACTTTACAACCTAATATTATTACATTATTCCAAAAAGTTACTTGTTCATATACCTAAATGATTTACGTATGTGTGCGTACATGAAAGGGTGCACTTATTTGTTTAATGGTGGTACTACAAAAATAAGGATGACTTTTTTTTTTTGTTTTTTAACAGGGGTACACTTACACACACATTCACACAACGCTGTATTTTTTTTCTTTTGCTTCTTTTTCAGTATTATTTACTCTCTTGAGGCATGTAGTAATAATGTGCTACTAACCGTAACAAATACACATACGTGCCAGTGCCAATGTAGAAGTGATAGTTAGTGTTGTTCTTGTTCTCTTCTTCCTATATTTACGTACACACATTACACACTGACTATATCCTCTTTTAGATTTCTTCACTTGGTCTTTCCCATCATCCATCCGTTTTTCTCTGACTGTCAAGCAAGCAGCAGCAACAGAAATAGTTTTTCTCTCTTCTTTTGAACTTGTTCTTCGTCAGCAGCAGCGAGCAGAGGAGAGTGAGGGAAAAAAGTAGTATTCCTTTAGATGTGTATGCTGTTCTCTAGTAACTACTAAGTAGTATTTGCCTAGACCATGTAGCTTAACATTAAAATCCTCTCTCTCTCACTTATTCTCCCTTTGAAAAATATATGGACAGTATACACAGGGAATTTTTTTTATTTGTTTTTTTATACGCCTGGTACTAATGCTTGTATATTAAAGATAAAAAAAACCGTACTACTACCTAAATGAATACCTATATAAAGATTCATATGACTAGGCAAATGTTATGTTTGCCATAATGTATATCAAGTACACATGATGATAATACCAATATTTTTCTCTGTATGGTCTGGTCTGTGTGTTGTGGATCCATGAGCATTCTTTAGAGTTTGCTTGCTGGCCTAGCACTTGGCACACAATGAAAAATGCTTGTGCACAAAGTAAAGTAAGTTAAATTCTTTTCGCAGCTCAGTTCACTTTTTTCCCTGATTCCCCGGGCCGTTCCTTTCACACGGATTTTGGCTTACTTTTTAGCTACAAGGAATGAGATGAGACTGAAAGAGAAGAGACGAATCCTTCGTCTTTTTCTTTACAAACTTTCCTTTCCTTTTTTTGCTTCTTTTATTCTTTTCTCCTTTTTTTACATTTTCTATAGCCAGAGTGTTCAGGAAGAAAGTAACGGGCATTTTCTCATTTTTTTGTCTTGCTCGACTTATGATCATCACCAGTTTCGTAAGCTATAATAATAATAGCAATGTATGCTACAATGGAACAACAACAAGCGAAATCATCAACATCATCGCTCGAACCAATATAAAAGCGAATTATAATAGAAAAAAGAGGCAAGCTTTTCCTTTTTCTGTTATTTTTTTGTTCCCTTTTTTCTCTTTTCTCGCCAAACTAACAGATACAGGCAAATGGAGTTGGAGTAGTATTAGAAATAGAGTTCCAACAAGAGGAATGAATGTATTCCTTACATTACATCTTGAAAAAAAGCAGAAAACGCTTGTAATACTGAAAGCGTGAGTTACTATATGAGCTCTCCTCTCAGAATAGTAGCAGCAGCAGCAGTAGTAGCAAAGGTATAGTAGTAGTCGTAGTGGATCTCTCTTCTTGAGAAACCCAGTAAAATCATCAACAGCAGCAGCGGTAGGGAAAAGAGGGAAGAGGAAGTGAGAGTCACACACAGGCTTCTCTTTCTAGTTCTCCCTACACAAGTATGGCATGCTGTGGGAATATTGTAGAGTGAAAGTTCTCATCTAGGAATATCAGAACATTTTGTTGGAAAATACAGGGAAATTGTGCATAGTACAAATGGTAATGTATGTACTTTTTTTTATAATAACAAAACGCTTTCACCCCGATGTAAAACCGCAAAAGCCCGACAATTTCGTGAGAGTAAAAAATGAAAAGAGAATACATGTAATATAAGCTTATTTTCACTTTTTACCAGCATTTTGTTCTGTATTTTCTATTACCACTCTGTACTTTATCAGTGCTCATTTATAGAGATACAGTTAATATCAACATCAAGCCAGGAATCTAAAAAAAAAAAAAAATATCCACCGACATTTTACACTTATTTTAGTAGCTTCTATTGTTGACTGTGTGAAAAGAACCGCTCTCACACACACACATATATACAAACCTCTCTTCATGAGACGCTGTTGTGTGTGGTGTGGTGTGGTGTGGTGTAGGAAGAATAATGAGAGATAAAAAAGCATGTTCCAGCGTATGATGGAGAGAAAGAAGGGAAATGGTGTTGGTGAAAGAAACAAAGCAAGTAAAAGGGAAAAGAGAGACAGAGAAATGGGGAAAATGTACAAGGAGCAGAAAGTAAATGTATAGAAGAGAAACAGCGCCAGTCTTGGCAAAAGCTAGGTGAAGTTGTGTTACGATAATGATGATATGTGATGATGGTGTGGGTAAAGGCAATAAGTGTGTATATAGTACAGCAGTAAACTCTAAAGCTTCTTATAAAAGAAGGCAATAACTGTTTTTTATTAATACCCGTGCAGCATATTATATGATAAGGAGTGGGAAAGCATTCATGATCCCTGCTAGCTCGTTTAATGGAGAAACAGGTACTTGAGAACTTGCTAAACTTGAACAGACACAATGGAGCTAGCTTATTTTGTCATTTCATTGCAATTACTTACCTCACGTTCATTGAAGAAAAATTCTCTGCACTGGTATACCGTCATCATCATTATCACCATACCTTGCCTTGTGTTCCAACAGGCTTTTTTTACAAGAAAAATACTTTTTGTTATTCATGCCATGTATGAGTGCCTGTTGTGGAAAGGACGAAC
The DNA here is from genome assembly GCA_027743805.1 of Lepidocyrtoides sp. E14. Lineage (NCBI taxonomy): Eukaryota > Metazoa > Arthropoda > Collembola > Entomobryomorpha > Entomobryidae > Lepidocyrtoides > Lepidocyrtoides sp. E14. The sequence goes on from JAHZMZ010004727.1 coordinate 11,740, forward strand.
TTGGAATAATATTCTATAAATTCATGGATACTCGGAATCATGGGAGAAGTAGCAGTAGTAGTGGCAGCACGTCTAGTCTTCTTAAGCCAACGCCATTACCAGATCAGCAATCCAAAAGTAAGAGGCAGAACAAGTGGAGCAGTAGTATAATATTATGTAGCAGTGGTTGGTGGAAAAAGATGAAAACGAAATATGTATAGAGGATCCAGAAGTAAGGATAGCAGCAAAGCGTAAAAATCAATTCACAACTTGTCCGTCTCATTTCTCTGTAAAATGTCGTTTGGAACAACATTCATCTCTGCTTCTTTTCTCCTTCCAGTCCTTTCATATCTATAATGGGAGTCTTATACTGCTGCTCTTATACCAGCCTCCTGGATTATAAGTTTCGTGCGAAATTCTCACATATCCATATATGAGTAGAACATTACAGTAGGCATACTTTCGGTAACATGCTTACTATAATCTCAGTTGAGTAGCTCAAACTTTTTTTCAATAAGTTATAGTCGTGATGATGGCAATGATAATGACAACTCACTTTTCAATGACTAAAAGCGTTCTAATATCCTCTTCGAATCTGCACAAGTGCTTTTTTCATCAAAATTGCGACAGCTGTGGAGCTATAAAATTACCCCTACAAATGGTGGAAAATTTTGCCAAGCTTGTTGTACAACTTACTCCTTGTAGTGCCACAAAGGACAGAGAGGCGTCAGGTAGAAGAAGATAGAAAGCTGTATATACATTCTATAATCATGATTTTGTTACGCTCATCCAACAAAGAGAAAAATACAAGTATAGGACCGAGTTTCCATTATCATGCCATTGCCATACCAGGGATGTCTGCCTGATGCCTCTGTCTGCCTCGAGGACAACACATAGCCATATGGCGTTCCTACAAAGTTTTGAATTATGCATCAAGCAGCAATAAACAACCAAATGGGTCGTGTGTACACACAAAGTCCTACATTGTGTATATTTTTGTTGAAAATTCTAGGAATAAATATTTCGCAAGAACCGATTGTATCAGTTTCAAAAACCAGGGTTCAATATCGTGCAGTTTACATGAAATAAATGAAGATGAAACAAAAAACATTATTTTTGATGAATTCTCTAACATGAAAAGAGTATGGAATGCTCAATAGTACCACAAGTCATGCCATTCTCGATAAATTTGTAGTAGCACATCTCTGCCTACGTAAGTTGGTTCTGTAGTACAAATATTCTAGTCAAGTAGGGAGATGTAGAATGAATGAAGTGTTTTGATGTTTGCATCATTTCCGCTGAACCAACACTTTCCGCTTGTCGCATTTTGGTTAGCCCAGGTTGATGCTACTACTACTACGTACTGCTGACGAAATGGAAAAGATGAAATTCTCACCTTGATGCCAGGCTCAAGCTAAAGAAACGGACCAAAAAATTGCTGATGATGATGATTACTCAAGTTGTCAGTCTGAAATATTGAAAATGAAAGGAAGGAAGATGTCCGTTTGAACGAAGATGAAAGTAATATAGCACCATCATGTGTTTTCTTTTCTCTCATCTTTTGAAGACACTTGTATTATGGCTCGTCGTCGTGAGTGTTTGATGATGACTTGGACCCACCACCATTCATTACAAAAGTTTTTTCATGCATACTTGCAGCAGTGTTGTAACATACTTAGGTATTTCGCTATATGTGCATATTTTTTACCTTTATATAGCAAGTGAGTAAAACTTGTATAAAAATATAATGAAAGAGTGGCACTACAGCGGTCGTCCATCTACCAGCTGTCATGTTCCATACTCCTAAGTCACTAGTAAAAAACAAAGTAAAAATATTTGCATAGTTTGCATGAATAATGATGATAATAATATACATTGACTATCCAAAGTATCTAGTGCGGAGAACCAGAGAGCTAGCGCTGGAAATGTCTACTGCAATAGAGGTAATGAGTATGCATATATACGACCTTTATGATAGGAATGAAATGAGACAAGCAGAAAACTCTGCTTCTTCAAAAAACAGACGCACTCACTGACTACTACACTACTGCATTACATTTTCATTATAAAGCTGAATAGATCTACTGTTTATGCGAGTTTCACGGGAAAGCATGAAGTAAAAAGCATCATGGATCATCCACACGTATTCCCGGACTTTACTTTTCCTAGACAGGACAAAACAGAAGGCATACATTTTTCAAACAAAGCCAAAAAGATGATGAAAAGGAATGGCCTTGACCAAAATTCATCATAATCACTTTCTTTCATGACCCCTTTTCCTCTTCGTCATAGTCAGCCCGCATACTCCCATTATACTCTACGAACGGCAAGTGATGTTATATGACATTTGCATTCTAGTACCCTAGATCAAACCAAACAGTTTACTCCTCCTCCATAGGAAATATTTTTACGCAGTCACTAAACGGTATTATCGGCAATAATTTTACTTGAGCCTATGTTTGCGACTCTAATGGTAAAAATGAATATTATTGTGCTATGGCTTCTGTTTATTTCTAAAAGCTGCAACTGTTGTAGATCTAAACTTATGATGTGTATGGCATAGTTTTGTCTAATGGATAATTAGTGTTCGTTTATTAAAGCGCATACCGTTTACGTTTGAGGGGCCATCCTTGCAGATTTTCAACTTCGGTAGGCTTAGTGCTTGTGCTGTTCTTACTTTCTCTCTATATATCATACGGAATAAAGAAACTTTTACAACTTTGCAAAGAATTTGTTTTTTGATGATTCTATCCCATATAGGCAAAGGCGTAAAGTTAAATGGTGAGTATAATACTCAAGGATGAACAAAATACACATAATATGAATATACAATAGATCGTAGGATATATAATATTGCATTCACTTGGGAAGGGAAAATGATGGAGAATAAACAATCTAGAACACTAGTGTAGTAGTTATTTGCAGCGTAACAAAAGTATGATTTCATACTGCAGTACGTACAAGAGTCCATCGCAGTCTCAGCCTCATGTTCTCAAACACTCGTAAAATAAAGAGATGGCAATTTGTCCCGCTTATACAGACCAGAAATTCGTTTGGTGTCTGTTAATAAGGAAGTTGTCCATATTAATTTGCACATTATTAATAAATGAGGAACAAGATTTTGAATTCGTCAATTAATAGCACTGCTCCTGCTTGACTTGTCGTGGTATGTAATAGTAGTAATTATTGAACGTGGTCGTTTGTTATTATCACAGCCGCCTGCGTGCATGAAAATTAAATGACTTGTGATAAGTTACAAATTGTAATTACAATGATCACATTATGCTAGTAGACATTTTCATTTTATTAAAACAACTATAAGATATTTAATCCATGTTTCATCATATTTACCATCATCTTATTATTCTTTCGAATTGCACATAGCATGTTTTTGTGTAAAGTTTTGAAAATATAATTCACTTTATTTTGAGAAGAAAGAAAAGACTTTTTAAGCTTTGAATACACATTTCAACATAAATTTAGCAGTAATTGAACCATTAAACAGTCTTTGAACATAATTCATTTTGTGTCCGACTATTGCATTTCAATATTTATTTGTCTTTATTGACAGAAAACAG
>JAHZMZ010004728.1:0-12086 GCA_027743805.1 Lepidocyrtoides sp. E14
TATGCACCGTTTAGATATCCTCATAACGATGGAGAATTCTTGGGTATAATAATTTAATGACATGTTTTTCATGGTCCCAGAAGTGTTTTATAAGTGCTGACACTAGCATTTTCTTTTGTAACGGCGGAGGCGGAATTGAAAAGCCTAAAGATATCAAATAGTTTTGGAATGGGATGAACCACGGAAACAAGTAGATTCAACCACCACATAACATGGTGTGGCAACAGATAAAATGGTTCTTTTAAACCAGAATACATGGCGACAAACATGATATATCCGCACAAAAGCACGTTGGTTTTCAATGGAAAGTGACCAAACATAGCCGAAGGATAATGTCCACCCTACACGTACATTTTACGTACTTACATTTCTATTCTATAAGGGGAAAGCAACTGTTGTGGTCTGCATGTCAGTTTTGTGAAAATAGAAGTCAGTGGACCATAGCAAGCATTATCCGTTTTTACATTTTCGTTTTGCACCTTGCAAACACTACTACAGGCTAGAAAACCAAGATGGGAAAGAATTTCTGTTAACACTAATAAATGTCTCATGGGATACAGATTGTATGGAGTACACTCATGAAATGCGTTTCATTCGAAATTTTCCTTACAAAAAGTACACATATATTATGCAGTTGGAAAGTGCAATTTATTCTAAAGGACTGATTCATGTACATGTGCACAATAAATTACTATCTTGACCACCAAAAACAGCTGCCCTAAATAGTCGTACAAAAATACTCTGGTTTTTCATTTCAGCGAATTTAAATTTGCATTTGCTTGGTAGAATTCAGCTGTCGGATTGAAGTACTGTGTGTTGCTTGCACTGCACCATACTGACTCGGGTGAACGTTTTCAGAAGAATAGCTCCCAGACAAGCAGACTGCAATAATTTATGTTTATTTATTATAGAATAGTAAAATATCTGACTTACTTCGTGGAAAGAAAAGACACACTCACGCTCTCTTGAAGATTGTGTTACATGCATAAACCTGTCAAGTGATGTGTCCCTTTGGAAAAGTCAAACTTATTCAAACATGAGCAACAATTCGTTAAAATTCATGATTTTATAGTTCAAGTGTTATCAACATATTTACAAACATGTAGCTTCTAATGCTGCAAACTTGTGAGGGCTTTGAAATCTGTTTGATCCCGGAAAGATAAATGGAAAAAATAACATTGCTTATACGTAACATTACACAAAAAAGAGAAAGTCAGAAAAAATGATCGGAATGGGACAGCTAGTAGCGTATTTGTAGTACATTATTAACAATATTCGGGAAAAATAATATGTTAAGCAATAAAACATTGCAAGACTTTTCATGTTGGAAGGACGTGGATGACTGTAAGTCAATTCCCAAGTCACATTTATCATCAATCATTGTCATATCATCAAAGTGGTGTAGCAAGGTGAAAGTAAATAGACAGGAACAAAAGATGTGGAAATGCAGTTCAAGCAAAGAGTTTTGAATGGTTTCATAGATCAACATCAACATGACATCATCAAAAGACATGTTTCAACAAAAACCTTCCTTTATTTTTGCAAGCTATATACCTGTCCGTGGAACCGTGTAGTTCTTTTTAGTTTCCAAAAGGTTTTACAAAACCACATCCCAACCGGGAGCTGAATTGCGAGCTAAAAAAGGTGATACAAAACAGGATATTAAGCGAAAAACAAGATATGGAATTTCATTGAGACATTTGAAGTAGATAATCTACTTTTCTCTCTTTATTCAAGTCTACCACTTCAGTGCATGATGACAACATTCCTTGTGCATTTAAAGTATTTAGCTAGTAGACTTAAGTTTCATTGAGTTTCATGAGATATTATTAATGCTACCATTAATAAATATAATTCCAAGATTGAGAATTTCGCGAAATGATTCTGAATGGAGAAAGTCAATTCATAGTACTGTTCCTAAGATGAAGTAAAAACAAATTTTCTTCCGACTAATGACATTTCAGGAATATGTCATATCATTAGACATTTTTAGCAATATATTTCAAAGAATGAACTTTCTATTTATTTTCCACTACCTAGCACCTAATCTCCCGAGAAGCTCAGAGAAAGAATTCTGATAACTTTGACCTACAACGTAGTAAAAAGCGCAGAGATGAAGGATTATATTAAGAGTCTTATTTTAAAAAGTTGTTAGTAGAAAGGCCTCAGATTTGGAGGCAGAAGACGGCGTGTCATTTCCTTAGTAGTTAATCTACTCATTTTGGAAAACTAATAGGAATTTTGCTGCAGGATTTTCCTAAGAACAAACAATGTTTCCTTTTAGAAGGCCAAAGCTTTTGGCAGATTTGCCCAGTTTACAGGAATTATGAGCAAGCAGTTTATCGGCATGATATATCTACACAACCAACCCCGTCATACTCATATAGTACCTACAATGACATGGAAGAATGGAAAACGATGAGCAATTACATGACGTGTCAGATATCATTGGTATCTTTGCTCCACTCTTTTATCTTCAATTCTTTCAAGAACATGGTAATAAAAGCTCTCTAGATTCTTTCAAAGCTAAAGAAGAATAAAGAAAGTGTAGGCGGCCACTTGAGAAAAGGCAAAAAATTAAATAACTTCGTCACATTACAAGAAACGTTGAATGCTGACCGACATTACCGACGACCGACATGTTAGTTCAAGAAAAAAAGAACTTAAATACTCATAAAATGACAAAATGAAAATTCTACAATTCTACATAATGTACTATGATAATATAATGTTTCAAGTAGTAATAATTATTGTCATAAAGCCGTATATTTGTCCATGGATTCAATAGAGTAAAAAACACATTTTTGCAAACTCTAGCATCTCTGGAGAGCTATTAAAGCACCAAAACGGTTTAAGTGTTATTAAAATTGTCCAATTCACTAAGCTAGATAAATAGAGAGCAGGGTACTTGTTACAGCAAGTCGTTGAAAGATAAAGAGTGGGTAAGGTATGGGTCTTAGAAAGGAAAGCCGACATAGAGGACATATGCCATCATCCAGTGGATTATGGATAATAAAAGTCATTCTTAAGTGCTCGTTGACAAAAAGCTGTGCCTTCTGGTAAGTTTTAGTGGTGAAAAGAGCACAGAGCTGAACATTTTAATGCAGCCGGAAAAGTCACATGTCGCCATTACATTTTACCATCATTACCACAATCATGATATGTAATGACACAAAAGATAAATTGTAACTTCCTCCTCCATTTCTTAGCAGTATTTCGTGTTGCTTCCCGCTTGTTCATCTTATTGTCATCGACAGTATTTAATTAAACTGCATGTATGAGCTATGTACATAAAGTTCCAAAATGAAATAGCATCAATGTGTAAATTAGTATATTACTAATAATATGCTGATAGGTCATAGATGTATGGATTTACGTGAATTCATAAAAACCTCAATATGACAGGCAATGAGGACATCATCTCTCTCATCTTCATCTTTACATGCTTTTCCCCGTGACAAAATACCAAATTGACGTCATACGCATTTTCTGTCAGTACCACTTTAAAAAGAAGATAAAATTTCGCTTCTGCGTGCCCTTTCATGACCATTTGGAGCAAATTCTTTTTACATGCGAACATTAGTTGTCTTTTCTTATTTTAGTTTCCTACTAGTATGAACGTTGAACGTGTCAAGCATTTTTACTCAAACTAAATAAATAATCGGTTCATGACAATCATCCTCGCTGCTATATGGGGTCTGAAAAATAAGGGTAGACGGACCAAATAATATATAATAAGAATCTGAAATTCTATCTCAAGAGAAATGGTGACCCAAAGTGTCTAGGAGCAGAACAGAAGTTATAGTGTTTACAGACAGACTTGCAATCTCTGTAACTTTCTAGCTTCGCATACAAAATTTAATAAATAGTGTGAACTCTCAGTTACTTTTTCGTTGAGAATCGGCTATTTTGTTCATTACAATAACAGCCTTGAGCCAAAATCAAAGTCTGATAAATATTTGAATAATGTGAAGTGAAAGACAATATTATGCAAACAAACGAAGTCAAGCGAGGTATCTGTATATTTTCTATCCAACTAACAATCTCTCGCTTATTTTGCGCGAACTAAATACAACTTTCTTTCTGACATATTTCGAAAAAGGACAATGACATTCGCTTCGATAAGAAGAATGTCATATATTTACATAATATGTATTTTCTTACTCATTGTCAACATTTCGTAGTCTGTAGTATGTAGATTCAGACAATTATGTTGCGTCATTCTTAATCTTCCAGTCTTCCCAATCATCCATTCTATAGATGCACTCTCTTGACTAGAGGTAAATTTGTTGGAATGCCTTAACTCGACTTCTATAAAAATCGAGCACAAAATATACTGCACACACCCACGCTCATCCTCAGCAATACTACGTAAACCTACACGTTGCGTTGTTCAAAAATTAAGCTCGTGCATTTTTTGTATGGAAAAATGATGTTCCCTACTGAATAATGCATTAATTCATGCGCACTTACTTACTGCTGCAGAAATATACAATATAGAATAAGCCAAGTAACAAATTTGGTTTAAGGTTCCATTGCTCATCAAAAGTAATCTATATAATGGCAATATAGCAGGAATTTGACATGATTCTGATTGCTGGAATTATGTCAGTACGATACCAAGAGCCCAGTGGATTCACCCCTACACGCCTTTTTAGAAATCAAGTGAGGGATCGTTATTGATTGTAACTGTACAAAGTTCCTTAGGCTATTGATTAACTTTCACAAGGATATTCAACTGGCGCCACCGCGTTCAAGCTACCTACCGATCGTTTTAAACTAAACGAAACATCTTTCTAATATTTATGAATTGAAAAATTCCAAATTTCTGTGCAGGATTGCGTTACATATTGTTTGAAATTTTACTATTTTACTTTAGTCAGCAAGCAATAGTCACAGCTTTGTTGAAATTGTCTTTCTAATAGTTTGTCGGCCGGAGAAAAATTGAACAAACTGTACTTTTTATACCATACCAAATTTCTTTCAATTTTTGCGGATGTAACGAAATCTGGAATAATTACTTAATTTACGATTCTGCATTTTTGAATTACTGTAAATTCTTACTTGCTTGTCTTCACTTATTTTGTTATTTACAAATTCAAAATACACATACTGTAAGAAACAATAGGACCGTTCAAAAACATTTTCATGTCTTCACAATGTTGGCAGCTCCCATGGGGCAAACTGACAAATATGTAATATCCACCAAGTGATAAAACATTTAAAACGGTTACATGTTACTTTTATTGGAAAGATAGATAGTTTTATTACAAGATACCTATCCATGAAGGACATAATGTTTATTTGATTTCGGTGCCTAGTTCGAGATAATACATGCACATATTCATACTCACGCTACAGTGGTAGGAAGAAAAGCTGTTTACGAAACGCTGCTGCAAAGAATGTGGGCTTACACCGTAATTTTGAGCGAAATCCAGCTTATACCCGGTTTTGTTTGTTCAGGTTCCCATCTGAATACAACCATAAAGCTACTTACTCTCTCGCTGGCTGCTTGCTGTGTTGTGTTGCGAATGTAGTTTGTGAGCTCATCTCCTTGTCCATTGTCCAATTGTGTCACTTTTCTTTTGTCCGGATAGCGTTTAATATGCTTGGAATGTAGTCAACAAAAGTAATTTTTCAAGTTCGAGTCGCTTTCAAATTGAGCCCACATGGAAAAAATAAAACAGGCGGACGATACACGCTGTATTGTATACCTAGATAATATTATTATTGTTCCCTCTTATTTATTGCTGTATGTAGTTACTAACCTTTTTAGGATACTAACATTACTGACATTGCATTGTGCAGATATTACTTACATACATGGCTCCTTTATTTCCTCTATGTTATATTGGTTTTACACTCGACATTAAGTCCCAAACAAAAAGTACATCTAATATTATCAGTGGGAGGGTATATAAGACGCATGTTGAAATTGCTCAATATGTCCCAAAGATACCTTCATGTATGCATACGATACGACATTATTTTTCAAACATCTGGAGGGATGAAAAAACGCAAGCTTTCGCTCAAATCAATCCAAGAAGCACTATATAGAATAAAAAATAGGTTTTCAAACTGTTAAAGCGAAAAAAAACTCGATAGGCCATGTGCTTTAGTCAATACATAATTTAATTCATAAGTTTCAGTGGTCAGAACACAGGAAAAAAGTAGGTAAATCAAAAAAAATGTATAATGCATAAGACTCGAAACAATCTAGTTGTTGAATAGTTACGCTGTGTGCTATCATTCGGAAATAATGGTATTTCAGAACATGCCTGGATCCTGAATTGACCTCCACTGAATAATCTTTAAAAAATTTACAAATGCTACAGACCATTACAGTTACAAGCAATCCAATAATATAAACAGCACATGTACGGGCTGCAGGCTTTAACTTCAGTTGTAATTTGCAGTGGTAGTTTTAATGCGGCACTGTCTAAAAATTGATTGTAAATAGGAGTTTCTACCACAAAAATACGGGCGTCAGACTAAGTTTTATTAACTTTACGTTACGCAAATAGCCTTTATTTGCTCATCTATTTTAATGATGTGTGTGCTATGCACACTTGCTTTTGATGGTATTTGATTCGTTATTATTATTATTTACAAGACAAGGTCAAACGTTTTAAATTCAACTTCGGATTTGGTTTTGGTAAGGCCGGAGTGAGGTTATGAATTAATTACACTCTGCATATTATCTGTGTAGTTGAAACGAATGAGGTGCACTAAGCAAACAAGTCTGGGTTATTTCTGTTTTGTGGATGACACATCCATGGGATGTGGAGATGTGTCCATTTCTACTCACATATTATTGCCCATGTAATCCGTTGCTGGAATATGAAATGGCAGACAAGAAAAACCAATGTTGTCTCATATGCCATTTATAATAAAACATTCGAAAATCAAATCCTTCCTCGTATGTAAAAGCTTTGAGCAGTTTCCAAAAACGTGTCTGGTTTTGTCGAAAAGCAAGAAAAAGCAGCGAAATGAAAGTACTGCATGCCGTTGAACGTACGTACCGTAAAGTCATTTTAGCATAGAGGAGAAAGCACAGCCCTAACATTGGCAATATGTGGCAATGTCAGAATTATGAGTCTGCTGCTGCGACGAACATCATGTTTACATCCCACCACAACAACGTAACAAGTACAAGCTACTAACGACTAGAGTAATGTTGTAAAATGGATGTTTTACGTAAAGGTAATTAAAGGCCTTGCCAAGAAAAACGAGATGCATCTACGATGCAAACATGGGCTGGGGCTAATTTTTCAAGCCAGCTTCACAAAGAGCATTAATTTTATAAACTTCGTCGGTTTTTCTTTATTCCTAAAGCTAGTGATGCTTGCATTTTTCTTTGAGAGTTTATTCGAAGTAAAATACGCCTTCTTTACGTAAAAAAGATTACACAAAAACGTTTCGTAATGCGTGAGTACAACAAAAGAAACTCTCTGAAGAGGAATTTCATTTGGTAATTGAACTACTTCAATAAGCCTGCAAGGAAAAAGTAATAGTTTTGTCTACTTTGGGTAACAATCTGACGCAAGGTTGTCAGTTACACTCTGACATGCAAAGTGTTGCATTATCCCCTTCTTCAAACTACCACTCTCATAATCCCGTATATATGCTCTTCGTATTTTAAAATGGCATACAATTTCGCAGCTGGAAAAAATGCATCACTATTCAGCTATATCATTGTCAATGATGTCAATTATTGCGGTAGAATAAACAAAATCATTTTTACTGGGTTAATTATTTTTGGGTGACGAAATATTCAAATTAAAGGGATAAATAAATTGTTTTTGGGCAGCGAAACAATAAAGTTTGCTATAACTTAAAAAAACATCGGAGTCTGTAGAAAGCCATCAGTACCAATAACAAAAAAATCTTCTTGTTGCAAATATTTGCTTACTCCTGTTTTTGTTAATTTTATACTGAAATAGCATGTGCCGATCCATCACTCATCCCCTACCCTGATATGATTTTTTAATCTTACCGTAAATTGACAATAGTCTACCTGAAAATTTAGTCATTTTTACCCCATGAAAGCAGTTTTCCCATTTAAAATAATTCAAAGAATTTTTCGTAAGTTGTAACATACCTATATCAATTCAGATTGTGTCACATGTGTACTCAATGATTGCGCACTTCTCATCTGACTCATCACCGACGTACATTTCATGTTAACATACCTAATATTGTTCCCGTTCTACCAGTATTTTTGGCAGGAGAACATAAGGAGCATGCAACTCAAGGACCGTAATAGGTAATTAGGTAATACCTACCAGGTATGCAACACAATTTAGCTCCCTGTTAAATTCGACCAAATGGAAAAAAACGAACTACTCACTTTCAATCGTTTCCCACGGTCATCAATTTATTTATGTGGTGGTTTATATGACAAAGTTTACGACGGTTGTGGTTTTCAACATTTCAATTGACTAATCTTGTCGCATCCTTTATTTAAGGAACTTGGCGTTTCACCTTCTCCTATTATTCTCACTATGAATTTTATTCTTTATTTGGAGATTCGTGATACATATGACAAGCAGGGCATCTGCTACAAGAAGTTGATGCAATTGTTGCCCTTTAATTTATCAAAATGGTGAACTGCTTACAAAATATGAATGCCGCAGCGATGCACACACACACCGCTCACAATAGAAAAACCCTGCCTGATGTTATATCCAATGACGATTTAGTGGTCCAAACCACTAATACCTGCATTTTATTTATGCATGTTGTAATTTCAAATAATACGTAAGTATCCCGGGCCCTTATGTGGTTCAGATTTTACTTTACCTATTCAATTCTGTGAGAAAAGCAACCTTCGCTCAATACTGCATCCCCATTGTTCCATTAGTGTAAAGAACCAACGAAGCACTAGCAAGGCGTTGTAGGGTTTCGCACCAATCGTTTACTTTGTTGTGGTTCCTCTTTATTATAAGTTGGGCTACCGAATGAAACAAGACCAGCAGATTTACCAACATAACGTGCAAATTTTATACTGCATTTTACAGAGTGGTGAAAGTACTGTGCTTTCCTTTTTTGCTATGTCGTGATACAACAGTCTCTTTGAATGTATGTATTAATAACTTAGGTTCCCATTTGTACGTATCCTTTGTATGAATGTTATTTTATTATGCAGGGTCTTATATATACACACATACATGTTATGACATTCTTGGAAACCTTACTGAAGAGTGATGATAAATGAATATTACCGGAAAGCTATATTTCATACACACCTTGTCTGCTTTTTCACTTTCATTCTTTCTCCCTTTGTAGATTAGTGCAAAAGAGGCTTTTGTCTGCAAGCAGAGAACCTTGTTCTTCTAACAGGCAGTATAGGTTGGTTGCATTTGCATTCAATAAAGCCAAAAAGCTTTGTATTTTTCGCGATGCTATTTTGTGAAAAGCAATCTAGGAATTTCATCCACGCTTTACTGTGCTTCGATGTCATGTTTACAACACTGCACCAAGTGACTTCTTACAATATTACCAAGTGAAACAGTTTCTTGTTTTTGGTTTGGAAAATAGAGGACTGGAATGAGGGTAAAATATGTTTGTTGTCTAAACTACGACAGAGAAATAGGAGAAAAATACTTGATCAAATTAAAAATTCATTCAGTTTTAAACCTGTCATCACTGCCAGCTATATCATTTAGTCATTTAGTAAACTGATTTCTGTCAATTGAATGTTCCCTAAGGATGCCACTGTGACATCAAAAATTTATATAGTCGCCCCTTATAAGAGACCAATTGGGGAAACTGGCATTCAGCCCCTTAAGCATTGCCTCTGTCATTTATAAGGGACTGGTGTGGTTTGCTGTAACCTATTAGGATCGAGTACCTTATAAAATGCAGGACGAAAGGCTCTTTGAATGGAAAATTGGCATATTTCACTGGAAGTACAAATTCTGCTTTAATACTGCGTTATTCTATATCATGCATACTATATTGCCCTAATTGTGAGTCACAATGATATACGTAAATTTCCATGTTATGTATGTTCACGAAATGTACAAAAGTACATTTTTACACTCTCTACTCCAATTAATGGCTGTTTGGTAATCGTATTCGTTAAATGACACAAACAAGATCTATGGACTTCGTAGGGAAGATGAAAATCTGTCCTTTAAAGGAATTGTCCTTTTTCACCGTTTTCAAGAGAGGCTGATGAAAGACTTTTGTTGGGAAACGAAAGTTAATCATGCAATGGGGGATGACAACACTTCAGGTATTCAAAAAATATAGTCAGACAAGAGATGAACATGCATAGGCATAAACCATGAGCATGTGATGACCATGATGGTAGCATTAATATTTTGAATGATACTGAAATTTACATATATGACTTTATAAGCTCTTGTATGCAGGCATTTAGGTATGTAGCAAGTATAATACATGTTTAGATAAACATTTTCAAAGAGAATGCAGTAAAAGAAAGCGTTAACACATTACTACAAGTATATTATTGTAGGCTAGAACAATGCCATGAAAATCCAATTTACTCGTTATTATCATAAGCTAAATGAGTGCTAAAATACTTATCCGATAACACAAACACCTATTTAAAAGCATGATTGTACAAAATGCAACCCCATTTGCATACATTGAATGTTGTAGCGATTCTGTATATGCAAATACTGGTACCGCTTTCATGCATGCTTCTCTTGCTGTTAAGTTGCTACTACCCAGAATCATTATATAACTCTGCATATGAGAAAGAGAAATAATGAGAAAAGGTGAAAGTTACGGAGCTACTCTGGTTTTTGCATGCCAACACCGTTGTGCTTGTTGTAATGCTGCTGGTAATGATGATGGCTCTGGTGATGATAGTGATCTCTTTAAAGATAGATGGGCGTTGGTTGATATTGGCCTGCTGCGCGTAGTTTAGTGAATGAGAAGGAATGTTGCTGTTGCAACTACAATAATAGTAGTCCGCTAACCATTATAACCAGATTAACAACGTGAATGGTACATGTTTGCGTGCGGTATCACAGACTCAAAAAGTAAAGCAGCAGGCCATTTATTTATGATGATAATAATGGAGGTACTCTTTATAAAGATAATTGCCCCTGGCTGTTACGTCCCTCTGTTCTTTCTGTTTACATCCTACATGGAATTATGTTTCCAGTGCATGGGCTATTATTATGATGACTTCTCATTGAAGTATTCCTTTACAAAGTATGCTTGGTATGCCTTCTATAGAGCAATGAATGAGTTTCAGAGAAGTGGAATAATAACATTAAATTTGTGCACCATTATAAAGATCCATTTGCCAAACTTTTCATTTTAAACGCTTCGTTAGTAATTTGAGTGATATTATTGGTAATCTGACTGATGGTGATTACGATTACACAAATAATTGCACTCTTGATACTACTTACTACTAATTGAAAGCCAAATAATACAGCGACAGAGGTAATGCAGACTTTATGCTGTTTTGCACAGTAATTCTGCAGTCGTCGTAAGCTCGATGATTCAGTAGTATGGAGCTTCAAAAAAAAGGTTTTCTGAATTGTAGAATAAGCTCATTCAAAAAAGTTTTTGCAAGACGAAGCAAAAGGGAAAATAACAGTTTGCTTGCCTCACTTGATGAATTGTGTAAGCACCCTTGGTAAGCATTTTCCAATGAAAATACCGTGAAAATAATCGATATAATGAGCAAGATTATTAAAGTCTCACGATTCATGAATTTGTGATAATAAGCTTTTTTAATATATTTTCCAAAGGGCATACTGCCTACAAAATAATATTTGCTGATTTAACTATAGTTCAGTGTAGGGGTGTTTGCGACGCGTCAGTGGGATGGAAATAACGGAAGTAAAAGGGGATAAATAAACTGGTATGATGTTTAAACGTCGCCAGTCGGAAGAGAATATATAATGTATGATCACTTTCCAATGATTCAAATTCCACGAACGGACAAAATAATACTGAAAATGGGAAATGTGTGTATAAAGCATTATGCAAATATGTAGTTTTAGTTGGCACTAGTCTAACGGAAAAGAAAATATTTGACATTCATCATTCATAACGTCTGTTGCAAAATTGTGCAGAGCTCCAGTTTTGGTTTCGAT
>JAHZMZ010004729.1:0-17264 GCA_027743805.1 Lepidocyrtoides sp. E14
AATTAATTCGGTAATAAGTTACCTCTATGTAGAAATATGTCCACAATGCTTTTTAAATACGAAAATTCATACATATTGCATCCGTCTATGAATTTTCTTTACATCTTTACATCAATGCTTTCGATAGTTTCATATTAGAATTTACATTCTACTTGTTATGTCTGATCTTGTAGAAAAAGTCAAGCATGCATATCATTAGCATCGCATCAAGCTGTAATCTTTATTTATCTAAAACTTTAAAATGGTGACCGGATGAGGTGATGATAAAAACGTACAAGAACCCAAAGCAGAAAATGGAAGAGTTTTAAGAAAGAAAGCAAGCACTGTTGCGGGATCACTCGAGGGAGATGTTTGATGATGTTGTTGTTTCAGCCGGACTCACAAAAAGAAGTAAAAGAATATTTTATATTATCGCTGCCAAGAATTAAAAACGTAATGAAGCCGTCAAACAAGAGGCTAAAGAATATTTTTCATATTGTTGCATTAAACAACAGCCATTTACGTGGTACACTTTATTCTAATGAACCCATCTCATCATCATCTCCGTCATCAAATAAATGCAATAAATGCACAAAGAGCTTAAACACTAAAGAAGAAGTTGAAGCTGTTTTATGTTTCTGTGTATGAGTTTGCTTCTCAATTTCTGTCTTAATGAATACACATATTATTTACCTCACTCATTATACGTACATACCGTTCACTACAAACAAACTACACGAGATAAGATGAATTGATGGTACTCCCGACTTGGCATGTTATGATTATATATAGAGAAGCACTTGCATAAAACAGAACGCATACACTGCACTGCAACGCATCTACTTGTTGTGTATAGCATAAGAACTGCATGTAAAGAAAAATAGCAGATTTTTCAGTAGTCAGAGAAAAAAGAAAGATTGAGTGAAGGAGTGTTAGTTTCCACTGCAATAAAAGTCAAACAGGGTTGCTTCGCCCATTACCCCTGTACGAAATGAAGTCGTTGTTGGTGCTCTTTTACAAGTTTCATTTGGTTAGTTATGATACATGAAAGATTTACAAGTACAAGCTTTCATTTGCTCATTGACCTTTTATAATGTATATTGTAGTTGAATGAAGCACTTATTTCTGCGCTTATAGTAGTAATAATAGTAAATATGCATACTTCCTTTTGCTAATACAGCATCAATTTTAGAAAGAAAAGAAGAAGCGCTTTTTATAGAATTACGTATCCAATTTAGTATAAAAATACTTGAAATATGATATCATGAATGTGTAAAGAGGTTATTTATTTTTACCAGTTTTATTGTGGGAATTGTCGAAAAGTATAGCATCATATATATACACTATATGGTAAAGGGTGACATACAAACGTTTTGTTAATTTATATGCGTTTTGTTATCAAAACTAAAATCTAGCACTAATTTACTTTTAGACAAACAATAATTCTCTCACCTGGTTTATGGGTTGGATAACTGGTAACAGTTTTCAAAACAAATACAAAATGAACAAATTTCAATGGTATCCTGCAATTTTTAAGCAGTTTATATAATATTATTTAATATAAATCAACGCTTACAACTTTCATGCATGCATGTTTGCGAATATTCATTGCATTTGATCTGTTATGCCCTTTGTGGTTTAAAAAATGCAAACATTGCGCCCGTCACTTTTCTTTGTAGAACATCTTAATATATTAGCGTATTACCCGTTTTTAGGGAAGGCAACGACTCTGCTAATTCTGAAACTCGTTGACAGGAAAAGGGATGTTGAAAAAATCAATTACACTTGTGTTCAAAATCGTAACAGTTATTGGTCAAACCTGTTTGAAGCAAAACACCATTTTTTGACCCAAATGACTGCATCTGGCAGCATTAAACAGCTTTACTATTACTACTCAAGTCAAGATGATGCATGAAGGATTTTAAATTTAGGCGATGGTTTCTTAATCAAGAACCGATACTGGACAAATGTCTAATTTAAATTTGAAAACGGATAAGTAATGATAGTGTGTTTCAAAATCTGTATACACGTATAATTTAGTTCTAAAATTCCCAGAGAATTTGAAATGCAGAGACCTCTTCAATTTTTTAGGCCAAATTAAATAATTAAATGTATAATTATACGAACGCGGAGGAACTGAGAACATAATTACATTATGCATTTATATCAGCGTATCAGTGGTGAGTTTCGTTGAATATAAAAAGGACTTAACGTATTTATGCTTAATTTATTGTACGTGCAAGGGCAAACCTTTTGAAACATAAAAGTTACCAGATTCGATATTATGCACCCTTTAATTTGGGCCAGACCAATAGATAGCGCACTGTTTATTCATAAACTTTGATAAAGGATTGCCGTCTATGGTAATTTAAATAGTCCCATTGATTGTTGCGGGTTCACTCTAGTATAATATGATGATGGTGTTAGTAACAACGTCATGTTTTATGCCAAAGCAAAAGAATGGGTGTGAACTGCCTAATTAATTATCAGTTTTTTCTTAATCCTGATTTTTATTTGAGAGTAGGAAAACATGAGTTCTAACTTTCTGAAAGCTATTATTTAGTAAATTACAAAATTTTACTAGTACATATATGATCATCTTTTAATTTACATGTAGGTGCACGGTAATTTATGGTAGAATAAGGTTGGACAGAGTCTTCGTCACCGATAAAATATAGTGAACAAATCTGGTTTGCTTTCATTAGATAGAACAATGTAGATAGCGAGCTCATAAACCGGCCAAAATTACTTCAGAGTGTGGTTAATTGGTGTGAATAATGGACCAAGTATGCATAGATATCCATGTTCCCAATTTACCGTTACTGATGAGTTTGTGGCTTGATTTTTTTTTTAAACTGCTGCTGTTAACAATTTAGCATTCTTCTTGAATTTTATTGCGTTCGGGTTCATTATTACTGTAGGAGTTTCACTGCATCTGATTTCAAACTTTCTTCCAAAACTATTCACAGTATTATTGAACATAATTTGCCAATCAGCTCTCAACTGAGCCAATCGGCAAATACACTCCCTTTCCATAGTTGAAACGTTCAACACGTGGAAATGTATCGTCCCTCGACCCTCAGCAAAATTACCCTTTAAACAATTTTTCTCATATAAACCACGTTTTTCATGTTGTTTTCGAGTTTTAAGTTAGCTTCCTTTTTCGCACGCATGATTTTAATGGTGATTAAGCCAATATCTAGAAGAATTCATTAAGCAGATAATCAACTTGCAGCTTTTCGGTGCTAACTAATTTGCAAACAAATGAATCTCATGTTTACTCTTCCTTTCGTTGTTTAGAGTCCCCCCCTTAGGAAAACTATTTTTCATCTATCTGAACAAATGCGTTTAAATTCATAAATCCATACATGAACAATGCATTATTTACAACAAATTCGTTTAAGTATACAAGTTATAATTACGTCTACCAACCATCAAAGGAAATAATATTTGTAGATATCAGTTTCACACAATAATTCAAACGGTAGAGAAGAATTTTACAATATAATTTAAGACTACTTTTTTACTTCTTACCTATTCACAAAATATCATGTTCTTTTTATACCTTATGCTGGTTCCATAAACCACTTTACTGTTTTGAAATCGAACCTATGAAATTACAAGTACCGGTATAATTTACCTTTAGGACGAAATACATAACTACCTGACAATTTTTATCGATTAAATTTTAGTTCCATCCTTTCTAATGTCTTAATCGACATTACATTTCGTTGAGAGGATTCTGATAATATGATTACGTTGTTGAAACATGCATTTAGATGAAACTCATAACGTGATGCCCACCCCTTCTCTGTTGTTGTTAAAAAAGTATAGTAACAAATCCGACACGCTATTTTAATCATAAAAGTAGATATTGGCCACAGAAAATATAAGTTATTATTATAAAGCGCCAAATGAAAATTTACTTTGTAAAAGCATTGCATGTATTGCCATTGGTGCTACAGGGAGAACAAAAAATACACGCGTTTCCAATTGCAAAGAAGAACAAAATGTGGTATCTTTAATGTTTACATTATTGTTAAAAGTTTCTAAAAAGCTCCCATCAGTTGAGTTCCTCTACCTGTACAATTAGAGCAAAGAGAAAAGTACTTAAACTACGATGTAGTAATGGCCAGAAAATCCAACACGAAAGTTGTAATTTCTGCTTATGGAAACCGTGCATAATTTAATCTTCTACCATTGTATTATTCCATTTGCAACTGCTTATGTCTGCCGTACTTGTCATTACAATATTTACTACTTATTTAGCCAGGTGGATAAAAAAACTTAAAGTAATGCACATTTTCTATTCGCTCCAGCCCCTTGTATTCAAGAGGATAAAGGATAACCCCTACTAGACGAAATTGGAGGATGTGCCTGTATTGACGCTCCAGAAAATTTGGGACGTACCGTAGATAATTAGGTAGATATTTTAGAAAGTTAGCATAATAATATCGTCCAAAGCATATTGTCCAGTAAGTACATACCTACATACATAGGTTGTCCATCGTCGTGGTTAGTAATTTTATAGCAACGCAGTGAATCAACGCACGTATAGTGTCGTGTTCTCTAAGTCTTTTTCTCCGTTATTATCACGCGCTATGGAACCGATCACAATTTATCGTACTGCGAATGAAGAGTTTAAGTGAGTTTATGACATGATGAGATGATACTTGGCTATTTGTTTTTAAATAACTACATATCTATATTATGTTCACCGAGTGAATACTCCTGCTAAAAATAACCATCGACCTAACTCAAGCGAAATAGTCGTAAAAAAGAAAGGAAATATATTAAATACTGACTGGATCAGAAATATCCTTCAAAATATCTATCCGCAATTCACTAGTGATTTATGATTTTGCTCTTCCTATGTATACCTTCATGTTTAGCTTGCTCATATAAAGGAAACTAACGTAGTAGAGCTTGTTCAAGCCTATCCCCTTAATGAGTCCTTCTCCAAAATTTTATTGATACTGTCAGAAACTGTGTAGTGGCTTACTATTTAATGGGGATTTCCGACACTCATTCATGATACGAGATAAGATGGTGGGCTATTATTGAGGAAACTATAAAAGTGTCAAAATATTATGTTGATTTAGATGGTCATTACAGTAATGAAAGTGTGATTGTGTCAACAGCTTGTGCCCTCGAAGATTATGATGACTACTCACTGAGCTTGTTTGTACAACATAATTTTATATAAGTAGGCATAATAATGTAAATAATATTATCTAGCTTTACTACAATCACAGAGAAATGATAATGCAGCGTGTGCTGAGGCATCCATTTGTACTTGTTTGCACAGAAAAGTAGAGGTATTCATTTATTTACTTCTCATGTTCAATATTATGTGAGTAGTGAGCACTATTTGACCAAATAAACAGACAAAGTGTGCTTAGATAACGTTAGCAGTTAACACTACTATCCCAATTTAGCATATCTGCATGGGGCCAAAGTACCTTCTTGTTTACACAATCTTGTTTGATCGTTTCCACATCCAATAAAGAAACAGTAAACAGACAAAAGTAATCATTGTTACTCTTTCTGTATCTAACTGAACTACATGAACAGAAAAGGTTTGGCTTGTTATGCCAAACCATTATGAATAACTTAAATATTTTATTATAAAAGTAAAGTAGTGAACATAGGCTACATAAAGATCTCTTTAAGATAGATTACACCCTTATTACGTCTAATGATATTATGTAACGCATTACTTTGTTTGGACGTCATCATTATTATAATCCAAAATCAAAGTAAGAGGTCAGGATATCAAGCTAGTATGAAACTAAAAAATAAATGCTACGTATGTAAGCTGACTACCGTTTTGTTTGCTTCTTCACTTTGTACAATTAGCAGCTTTACGATGAGCGATGATTGATGTAAGCATCATGTTCATTCCAGTAAAGTAAGTAACATGATCTTTGTATACTTAACCCTTTGTGAATAAAAGACTACTTGTTTTGAAGTTAAGAAGATCATCCATACATATATCACGTTTTTCATTCCTTCGAGATTACGCATATAAATATGCCTCTTGAGATGCTGGTAAAAGCGGCATAAATGGAGTGAAATTTTTCTTTCTGATTTGTTTATTTGCACTAAAAGTGCATGAATACAAAGATAATCTTGTGTATTGAAGTGTATGGAATGTCGAAAAAAGAATTATAGCGTCACCCCATTAGTTTTTTGTAGTCCCAGCCCCAGCTGCATTGTACCAGAAAAACACTCTGTTTATGTGAACAGTAAATAACAGTCTTATTCACTTTGATGTTTTTTGTATATAAGCGCGAGTATGTATTATTTTCTCTTCAGAAAATACTCATAGTGTTATAGTTATATTTTCATATAGTTTTTTATCCGATTCATGAAATAAAATTTTCCGTCGTAAACAATGACTTGTATGAGTTTGCTTTCAATTTTTTACTCTAAGATTTTCCAACAATTTTGATAGTCAATATATTTGTTTTCTCAGATTTGCTATCCGCTATATTACGTCAACCAACACGTCATATAAAGCTTAATGTCAAAGCAAGGAAATGTTTCTGTCTCTCTGATTATTGCATTGCTTTTTTATTTGCTCAAAGTAAATTTCGATTAATTCGGCTATGACCAAATTGAACCTGAACTTTTGTATATGTCTAACTTTTAAGGAAAATTAATTGTAGCATACGGTATGCTACATAACATATTTATATACATATCCATAAGTAATCGTGAGAATCGAAAAGGTTTTCTTACTCCCTCTTCAAATAAAGTTTTACGTAGCATAGCTAAGCAAAAGCCTTCGTCCAAAATTATCAACATGATTTTTTCTGACAACAAAAAAATGGCGGGTTGACATTTTGAAAGATGTTCTCCGTCCAGTTACCAGTTTCTTTCCCGTTGTATTCCAGTTTGTGTAATTTATTGCACCTTTTACGGCTAGTTAGTTTATCACCCGAAAATGAATATATTCTTGTACGGTTGTTCGCTCGCTCTGATAAGGTGAGAAATTTAGTGCCTTTGTATTTCGTTACAAGACCTAACCTTCTGCGCCTCAATTGGCTACAGTTATATTGTAAATAGAAAGTGCAAGAAACGCATAGTTGAACAAATGCTACAAATACATGAACTGTGCTTTATTTTTAAAGAAAATAAAATGTGATTTCATGCAAGGTGTTCTTTGTTGATTACACATTTACATAATGAAAAGAACCTAGTAGTAGGAAGCACAAAAATAAGCATTTGAAGATTTATTGTAATTACTTGTGGATGGATGGGCTTGATGCGGTCAATTTGGCAACAAAGATTTGTGTTTGTTATGCAGTGGTATAAAGAGCTCAGAAATAACTTGACTTTCACTGCATCATAAGATTTATTCGGTCGTACTTAGCGTGCTGTGTAGTGGAAACATTGATGTTGGTACAGTACAGTACATATAAACGCTTCGAAATGCCAGAGATTGCCTTGTTCAACTCTGGCAACCAAAAACAGCAATGCACGACTGTCCAAATCAAGATTTTAAATTAAAGCAATATACAACTGGGTAAAAAATCGCTTTAGTTTTCATTGTTAATTATGACTGCTGAATCTAAATACTACCAGCTTTTTATCACTCAGCTCGCCTTTGCCTTTAAATGGCTTTTTTGTTTGTTTGTAATATAGAGTCCTTTGAAAATTGAAAAATCAATGTGAATGACATTAAAGCAATAAATAACCTGATTATTTTTATGTACCATACTACTTATTTTGACTTTAATACATATTTTTGTTTAGTCAGCCACCAAAGTTCACAAATAAAGAGATCTCCAGCTCAGCAGCAGCTGCCATCATGGTCCAAAAAGTGGTGCGCAATGAGCAATGATTATATATTCTCCCTTTCTACATAGGGGCATTCAACGTGAATTAGGTGATCAAATACGCACCAAGTACCGACTTAGCATTTAATAATTCAGATTTTAATCTTTTAATACGGAGCATCATCGGGGGTCAAAAATAATGGAACATTATTTTCAAAGATGAGTTTCATGTTTTATCACGTTATCAGATTATTTACTACCACAATGACGAGCTAGCTGCTATAAGAAAAGAAAGACCCATACTATGCACAATGCGCACACACACATAATATGTATTATACAAACTGTGGGAGCACATCCGTTTGATTTTTTATCCCGACTCTTTCCATGTCAGTGTGTGTTCTCAGATTCCCACTTTACTTCTTGCTGTGAACTATGAGGCTTTCTTTGAATAGAATGATCTATAACAGCATTGAATAGCTGTAGAAATGTGACTACAAGATGGTCTAAAATGATAATGGCAATGCATTGTGCTTTGTGGAGCACATGTAGAGAGAAAGAAACTCATAACTTAACGTTATGAGTTCGCTGAGGAGTTTCACAGTCCAGAGTCCCCGAACAAGAGATTTTCTCTGAAATTGTCTCAATCGTAATAATAAAAAATTCTCTGATGTTTTACCGGATGGTCATTTTAAAATTTATATTATGCAGGTAGACACATATTTTTGTCGCAACTTGACCTGCATCGTGGAATTAAACCAACCTGAACCATACTCGTGTACTAGTTTCATCGACTTCAAAAGGGATGCTGCACAAGACCTTATTGTTTTTTGTAGCCCCTGTTGAAGAGAATGGACGGATTTGTCGTGATATCTCACTTGGTTTCTGCATGCATACATATATGTACTCGTGATGACTTGAACTGTCACCACTGTGGCTATACAGGTCGCGTTTCAAACAGTCAATAAAATATATGGACTGTGGATGATTCCGATTCCTTGTCTCCTTGTTTGCATTAATATTGTAGGAAAATCCACCACGATTTCTGTAAACAAATAGAAAAATTCAGACTTGCGAGTCCGAATAAAGGTTTTCTTCTTGCGGGATTTTTGTTTTCAAAGACTGTAGTGTGCTACAATAGTGCTCTTCAACTTCGGCATGAAATTCAAATGATTCAAAATTGTCCTTTGTATACTATAACTAATCATCATCCGTGAATTACGAAACGCATCATTTCAAACGCTTATTAACATCATTGTAAAATTTTCATATATATTTTTGATGTTACGTGCAGCCCAGTTAAGATCAGGAGAGCTCATGTACGTACTTTCATACTAAGATTCATTCAGTTTACCCGAAAACTTATTCCTGGGTCACCCAGGCTGTGTTTACTTGTTAGATAGGTGTAGTAGGTAGGTAGGTAGGTAGGTAAACGAAAGGGACATAGCAGTGATCTGAAAGAATGGCTACGCACGTGGTGAAGAAGTGTGCGCTATTGTTTGCATTGTCGAAAAAATTAGAATTGAATTCTGAATATCTGTGTAATGTATTGGAACACTTGCGAATTACTTTTATCATTAAGAATAATGACGTTTTCAAGTTACGTTGAAATCACTTCGCTTGACTGACATTATTGTTACATTTATTATAAAACGGTTAGCTGGATTAAACTCAATGGTATGTTGTTTGTCAAAATTGTGTGAGTTTTCATAATCATAACACGAAACTGTTGAGTTTGATTGACAGAGGGCGAAAGGATACGTGGTACACGCATTCATTTGTACGGCAATCATATCATCACCAGCACATGGAATATTTATGATGTGCATGAAATTAAATTCAAAGTTACTCTTGGAGCAGCTCAGCAACTTTGGAATGTTATGATTCGATTTCAGACACGGTAGTCATCACGAACAAATCTGGACTGTTCATCAAAAACTGACAACGAGATAAATGAAGGCTTAAAGTATATGCTAATTGAAATAACTTTGTTCAACGGATAAAGATGATGACTGTGCTTGTGATCTACTAGCTACTAAAAAACTCAAGTGGTAGGTATAATCTGTTACTCGTGTATTAGTTGGGGATCATCATCATCATCTCTTGTTGCATTTATGTAACAGCAAAGAGAAAAAAAGTAGCATATGGTTGTAATTGATGTTTTAAACTTTGTAAATGCGTAGCATACTTAAATCATTTTACAAAGTGGCAAGTAACGAGAAACATCATAACACAAGAAGACAAACTAGTAGTACAAAGAATTGTGATTCATCGGATGAAAACGTACTTACGTTATGTATTTATCTTAACCAACCTAAATGATTCCCCGGATGAAGTCATTGTAATGATTATATAGTGTTGAAAATAATATAATGATAGTATCTGGTCTGGATAAAGCACATCAAGAAACGCGTCTGTAGTGGCACCTTCATTCTCCTTTTTTTCCCGCAGCATGAGCAACCCAAAGGGAACGGGATAATATGGGTACAAGAATTTTTTTTATGAAGCCCTCAATTATATAGCTTTATTTTTCCTTCTTTTCCGTACTCTAATTCTCCTTTATAAGCTACTGATGATGACGAGAATACGTAAGGACGATGTATACATGTATGTAATAACTGCAGACTGACTGCTGATAGTGTAATAGCATTAGATTGGTACTTGAAGACTACTACTTATTTATCATCCTGATGATTTCTTCATCTTGTGGAAAAATGGGAACACAGGAGAGTTGCCCAAACTGTTGGAGCCTGTTGTTTTCCTTAATTCACTTTTTTCGTTACAGACTGGAATGGAAAAATGCTACTGTTACTAACACACTTTAACGAAAACTAACAAGCAAAAAAAGCAGCATCTGTGTCAGCCAACCTAGTAGAGTATTTCAAATGGGTATGATAAAAGGATTTATATGTTTTGTATAAAACCCAATAATCTTTCTGGGTGGATCCCATCCAGTAGCAGAGAAAAAAAAATAAATGATGCTTTTATTGTGGTATAAACAACAACTGAATGTTGTAGAAACCTCAATGTCCACCCTAATTATCTTCTTCCAATATGAGATATCCGGTCAATTTCGTGTTAAACTACATGAATCCTGGCCTGGGCAACACTTCATTTCCTCTTGCTGTGCTGCTGTATTTTGTTTATCATTGCCAATCAATCAACTAACGGTGGGATGATATTCGTAGAATTGAAAGGCAAAAGGGTTGTTATTTTTGATGGTAAGAGTTTTGCGTAGGTTTAGTGAGTACAAATTGGATTTTCATATTACAACTTATTTGTCACTGCTGTATATGGCGCATCTTCTAAGCAAAAACATGGACCATGAAGCAATACGTTTTTCAAATAAAAATGTTGGTTGTGGTTGTTTCAAATTTTACAACCAGAATGGCATTTGGAATCAAAAACCTCTCACCAATATAAAATTGGGAAAAAATCCTTTTTTTTATAGTTTTAAGTAGGATCCCTTTTCCTGGCACCAACACTACCAACAGTGTCTCTTACATGACTGAATCATTATGTTAGCTATCCCGAAGCACTCCGAAGGACATACAATTACATCTCAACCTCATAGATTCATTGTAATTCATTGGTGTTGTTGTGTCAAAACAAACTAGAGAGGAATTTTGCTGTAGTCTCGGATAATTCTGGCAACGTATTCTAAGTTAGAATTTCTAACGGTATTTGTTGTCTTTGTTTGACTGGCTTGAGAGAGAGCTTTGACCGATACTTGTTCTATTTAATATTGCTTGATCCAACTAGAAACTACAGTACTGAAACAAAGCTTTCAATGCAACAAAAGTCATCCATAAGTTTGCTCCGTTTTACCCTCTTATAATGCCATGTAGGTCTGGTCAGCTCTACGTTGGTATTTTACAATCATAAAATAATCAACAACTATCGTATTGGCATATTGGGTTTTCTGGAAAATGGGATTTCCGGAAATGAGTACTGTGAGTATCCTAAGATTCTCATACAGAACACCCAAAATTCTCTGTAAAAAAACAAGTTGTAAATTTTATAACACCCAACGTCATCTTGCCATAAAATAATGTTTCTTTGCAAAGAAAGCAACGTGTTTTATCCCTCGAAAACACTTTAATGTTTATTACCCACTGCTCTGAAGCCACTCTCAAGGTCGGTGCATTTTCTTTTTGTGAACAGAATGTCTTCTTGAGCTCTCATACCTAAAAATTTATCTTATTTGTGTAAAAACCATACGACATCATAAAATTAGATTCATTTAATGGTTATCTACACTACACTATTTACATTATTTATATGAGTAGCTCTGCCTTCACTACTGTCACTTTAGTACGTGGCAAATGTGTCCTTTTATCATCCTCTAATGTGGTTATTCAAAGCATTCATTTCTGAAAGTTAGGAGGTTCAGTCTCAATTTCTAACTTGAGTTCGTTACACTTTATCATCCAGAAGCCATCAAGACCGTTTAATAAGGGAATCCCAGCCTGGTCTCATTTCTTTTGATTGCCCTGCAAAAACAGGATATTGTTACACAACTAGGGTGACAATATTAACACACTCAGCGTTACAATCAATTTGTAACACAAGACTTCTAAATTGTTTTCTCTGCTCCTTTTGGTTCTCTCTTCTCTTGATAAATTGAGAAGGGCAACCTTCATTTCAATCAAGGTAATCGGCAGAAATAGATTTAATACCGCACCCCTACATAATATCCACCACAAATGTATTTTAGATACGGTATAAATGAGCTAAAAATGCCTACATTACTTTCTTTTACATTCATTATGATTCCAGAATTTGTTTCAATAGAGGTCTCTCCTAACCAAACAAAACGTGAGGATCAATGAAAACTGAACAGGGATGTTATTAACGATACATGATACTACTAAATATTGTGGTGGCATGTACGGGTGAAATAAAATGAAATTAGAACCTTTACCTCACAGCTTCATAATATCTCATTGTTAAAACTACACTTCAAAAAAAGCAACTGAAAATTCAACAAAACATAAAAAATCTACAATCCCCTCTCTGTTCCTAAAATGTTTTGACTTGGCGCACGGATTTGATTAAGGTAACGGTCCATTACAATTATGATGTCATCAGCAGACTACAAACTAATTATTATTACTGCTTGATGAACAAAAAAGCAGAAAATGGATAAAAGAAGCATTGATAAAGAGAACCACACGGTATTATAGCTTTGATAATTTTCAATATTTTTCTCCCCTTGTCTCTTCAAACGCCGAGGTTGGTAATCCACACATGAATCTTTTAGTGGTAATATCTCAAAAGCTTGAGTGAATGTAGGTTGCAGAGGTATTTAGCTCCAGTGTCAACGATGTGTTCTGTCATGTACTTTTTGTAATCAATACGGAGAAGTAAAAAGAGCCTTCCATGATATTCCGTCCGTATACTGTACTTATATGAAGGACATAAATTTTCTATGAAAGGAATAAAGAAAATGTTATCATTATTTATTATGATTATTACTCTCTCATGCCTACGTAAGTACTTGCATACATCTTTTGTCGCAATAATAAAAAAGCTGTTTTTGTTCATTATACCAACCACCACATCATTTGTAGCGACATACGGATGGTTAAAAAATGGAATGTTTCCCAGTCTGGATTGCATAGAGAAGGGTGTGAAATATGCATTTGACAAGTCGTTGAATGGATTGAGGAACATTTTTCGTCATTATCATCATCGTCATCATCATTTTCAATGTAACCACTTGAAGAGATCTACATCTCTTTCCAGAATTGACGATGACACTCGGCTTTTTTGGTATTCAGAGCATTATTATATCCTTTTGATTCATTATGACCCATTAAAATGTTGAGCAGTAATAAACCGAATAAGCACATGCATTCCATCGGAGCAGGGAATTTTTCGTTGTAGTTAATAGCTTTGCAGCTTGACGATGGATAAAAAATTCAAACGTGCCTAAATACATATGTAGTACTTTAAAAACTTACTTTTTTATTGCGACAGACAACAAATTTAGGTAAACCATTTCTTTCCATTTGTTTATAATTCACAGCTCTAAAACAACGTCTTGCATAGCTATCTAGCGATGAGAGAGTTTTTAGGTTCATCATGATTTATGATGGTAAAACTGGCAGCCATAATGTCATTTTAATTTTTGTAGAAAACTTGCAAAGAATTGGCATGATTTGAATGTTTATGCTTTATTTAGATAGATCCGGAAATCTTCTAGGCAAAGTAAAAAGCTTTATTGTGTTAAATAATTAAACATATTTGACCACACCTTAACCTAGCTATCTATGTCATCTACATAATATGCCGCCAAGTACTACGAAAACTACAAGGTTAATTTTAGATGACTGATCGATCGGTACTTTTATAAAGTGTTGAACACTAACCTGAAATTCTAAAAGCCTAT
Source organism: Lepidocyrtoides sp. E14 (assembly GCA_027743805.1). Taxonomy (NCBI): domain Eukaryota; kingdom Metazoa; phylum Arthropoda; class Collembola; order Entomobryomorpha; family Entomobryidae; genus Lepidocyrtoides; species Lepidocyrtoides sp. E14. The sequence goes on from JAHZMZ010004729.1 coordinate 14,158, forward strand.
CCATTATCTTTACATGACATATGTACTGTCACCGTTCACTCTCTATTCATTAAATTGCCTAGCCCTGTCATGATCAATAACATGCATTACTAGTTGTTGATAATCCATATAAATGACAGTGCTTAAGAAAGTGGGGTAATACGATAAATATGTGTACTGGTCAGAAAGGATGAATTACCTTCAGCAACGTACACAGTTACAACACAGAACTTGAAATTTAACTGTTACACATGAGTTATATGGAAAAAAAAAACTTAAAGGACCTACACAAAAGAAATCTGGAAATAGCATGAAGTGTTGCTCATTGGTTGCATGTGGTTTCATCATTTCCAATTTCCACTTTCCACTCAAGCAGATGAAAGCATAGTGCCGTCGGTTTTGCTTTTGCTTGAATCTCATTAGATTTCATTTGCTTTAATGATTGAATTGACATCAAATGATGCAGAGATAGACAGTCGGCAGAATGGTTGTTGAAAAAGCCGCAGAATTAAGAGAGTGTAAATAGAAGAAAGGTCCGTAGTACTAATTTCAGGATGCCATGCACTAATAGTATCAGTAATACGTATAATATGCTTCAATTACACTCATCGGCTCATCCACATAACCATTCACTCGTTGATGTTTCTTGCATGTATTTACTCACCACTACTCACTCAATTTTATTTACAATTTTATTACACTGTTATGGACAAAAAAGAAAAAATAGGGGAGCAGTGGAAATAGGGAGAATGTATGAATTCCAGCTGGGATAAGTGGAATACCCTTCTAAAGCTCTCGTATAAAAATGTTCACACGTTACATGACAGCTTGTGGTAAAATGCCAACACTTCAACTAAAGACAACATGTCATTTTTCTGGTATTTAGCATTCGTACTAAAAAAAATTGATTTGTAAAAATTTTCATTAGAAAAAGTGATTGCTGATCCCATTTCATCGTATTTTTTCTTAATAATATGTGAAACATGCCTTTTCTTTTTGTCCTCAGTAACGTATACTTTAAGTTAATGACCTCCTATGATGCTAAGCACCTCGAATTTGTCCTAAGTGTGCCTACATTGGGTTAGCTGCTTCAACCAGTTCATCTTATATTTTCATTTTATATGTACACCGATGAACGCATAACTGATCCAATGTGATATATTTCTGACAATTACAAAATTTATTGATATGATTTAATAAGTAAAAGTCAAGCAACGGATGAAGTTAACAGTGAGTCCAATGGAATGGAGGGTGTAAATTACTCAAGAAACTTGCTCATCAAATTCAGCATACACGCGGCAATTCAACCATGTTTCTTTTCTTTTGAGTGTTCGGAACCTGATATACCGGCGTATGCTCTTCTACACAAAAGTATTCATATCATCCAGCCAGACAACCCAGCGCAGTGCTTGAATTTGCGAAGAAACTAGTTTTATCAATATAATATCTACATGTTTTTTGCAGGTAGACAAAGGCAGGTTCATGGAGTTGATTGCTGTCTTTGCATATAATATGTATAATATGTGGAAGTACACCAATAGTGAACTTTTTTCATATGGAAAAAAACTAACAATATTTCTCCAGTTTACTATTCTTCACTTTAAGGATCTTACTTTCTATGCGTTTCATCATGCAATTTGGTACCTGTCTTTAAGTCTTTAAAATACTGTTCATATAAGTAGGTATTAGAGTTTTCTTGATTACAAACAAAAGTAGTAAATAATTTTTGTACTGCCTAGTCTTCACTCATATTTCTTTTATTACATTGTTGGGCAACAATGTTATTATTATTATGAAGATTGTTGATGCTACTCCTTATGTATGGTTGCTTCTATTTTACACCTGCGTGATATAGCAATGTCGTGGTGTAAGCTCAGTAGCAGACATCTTAATTGGCTGATTTTTCTAATACAATGTTGTTACAACTTTACTACTTTGAAATGACTTTTCAGTAGGCACATTTGCAATTTTTATTGAGTAACAGTATAATTGTTGTGGGATGGGAGAAGTCGGTTGTTAGTTTATGTGTTCATAGATAAGGACACTATAAGTATTACGCGATAAACAAAAAGAACAAAGTCCAAACTCATTGCTATATTATGCACAATATTTCAACAATCATAAAAATAAACAAAAAAATAAATTGTCGAGGTTTTAAAAAACTTATGTTTTTGGTATAACTTAAAACAACACAGTTGTTCTTGTTAAAATTTTGGAATTTTTTTTATTGAATTTGTTTAACAGTATTATTATCACCCGTTCTGGCACTGCTACTGTGTCGACCACTTCATCTTGCTACAAAGCTCCCTCTACTACTCATAATCGTGTAAGAGATAAAATATAATAATATTATTATAATGAGCACAGCAACCGGAATTCATATTACGACTTTACAACATGGCTTTCGAAAGATAAACATTAAAGATTATTTGGATTAGTTCCATCAACATCATCCTGCGCCTGTAAATATTCAACAACAATTCAACACGAACGAGTATCATAATAATATCAGTTTGTTTGTTTGAGTTTACATTCTACTTCAAAACTAATTGAAAGAAAGTTCTCGTTTGTACATTCTCATGATGATGACTTGTTCTCTTTTATACGTGTCTATTGTTGCACATGTAAAATGTACGTACACACGTATGTAGTTTATGCACTGATTCATCCCGATTTCAGGGAGCATGTATAGGGGTGTGGAATGTACTAACTACTTTTCAAAAAGTTTGCTCCTTTTTTTATTATTCCTTTGTGTAAATGTTGCTTCAGGCATATTAGGTACAGGTGGCGAAAGACAAGCCAAAATTTTAGAGATACCAACTGTGACAATGGGCACAAAACGGTAGCTGTATGGCTTGTCATTATTATGTCAGTTTGCATAATCGTCGATAACTTTGGTGTTTCAAAATTTGTTGATTTCCTTTGCTAATTATATCAGCACAAAAAATCAGTGTAGTGGTGAAACAATAAAACTTTTATACGAATAACCAAATCTTGCAGCAGATAATAGAATATTATTCTTCGGGAAATGATTGCATAGGTATATCTATCTACCATCTACCTACTTACTTTTTATTTATGCGCATTACATATATGCAATGCAAACAGCATGCACATTAAGTTCTGCA
>JAHZMZ010004730.1:0-13990 GCA_027743805.1 Lepidocyrtoides sp. E14
CTACATAACTAAATACACACAAAATTTATGTTCTAGAACAATCTAGAAACAATACACGTAAACACAGGTGTATTCGAGTCCTCGCACGGCACTCACATCTTCGTATCTGGCGGCGTAGCAACAAAATACCTGGAGTTAATCTTTTTCTTTGACTGTGCTCCCAAAACTAGGTAGACAGTATTTGGAAGAAAAACACCACAAATGGAAGGCGGACAATTTTCCTGGTGAATTACTGGGTCATTGATCCAGAATGCCGTAGACATTTCAACTTTCAACTTGACTCATCAGTACATATTACTGGGTAGATGGATTTCTGCAACATTTCCAAACTAATCCTTCACAAACCAACCCTTTCCGGTAACGGGGTAAAGGAAAAGGATGTTTATATAGAAAAGCTGCATAGCGTAATCACGCTGTCTAACGGCTGTAACACTTTAATATAGTTTTAATCCAAGTTACAAAAAGAATTATAAATATAAGTACATGAATAAATATGCAATCTAGCAAAATTGAAAACTCATTGACTTTCACTTCCAAAACCTACCAGATTACCACTTGAGAAAGAAAAACTTTGCAAAAGTACCTATACAAAGATCACAATCGTCAGAAAGTAAAAATGAAGATGAAACCCCACACAGCAACAACTAGAGACCATAGATAAATATGTACGTATGTAGGTAGATATCCATTTGCCTCAGTCCTTACGGTATTTTCAATCGCTAAAATTTCAAAGCGATAGAAATATAAAACACTTTATATAGGCACTATGTTTAGTTACCTTTATCTCTTTGTTTATTTTTTTTTCCTTTGGCTAAAAGTTTGGCTAGCTTAGTTCCAGTTTATAAAGAGTTTTAAAAACTATTTTACCTCTCCCTGGTTTTTTTAGTATTTTAGGTACGCATCAATTGGTTATTTACGTTTAAAACCACAAAAATGGTTTCCTCTGCAAATGGGTACTTTTAGGTAGACATAATTTATGTATGTTTTGTAATAGCATGTTTTAATGTAGTAGTAATAGTAGTACGTATGTATGTACCTACATGAACCGTAAAAAATTCGTTACATGAATTCACGCATACCTAACTTGATACTTTAGAAAACACAGAGAGAATCCCTGAAAATTTGAATAAGCAAAGATATCCCCTTTTTTGGACGTTGAAATATCGAGCTCAAAGTACTTTTGAACTCTGGCAATCGATCAACCTAAAAAGTTGTTCCACTTGTCTTATAACCTTATACAGAAAGAGTACCAAGTACCAAACCAACCATCACCACAATATATATCGCTATTCATAAGATAAGAGAAGAAAGAAGGAGTATCTCATGGTCTGTCTGTCTACGTGGATGGTTTTAAATGTTTGCAATTTTAACCCTAAATATTAAAAGAGGAGAAAATAAGAGCATAAGACTATTATGATAGTTGAGCATATAGACAACTATGTAAACTGACAGACAGTTTTGATCCTTTAAATCACGATATCTTTTTTCCCTCCTTTTCCAGTAAAAATTGCTTGACGGCACTCTTGCTCTCTAGGCTAAGCAGAGAGAAACACATACGCACGTGCATTGTACATACCTATTATACGTATACGTTGTTGGAGGGAGTTTAAAAAGTAAAACTAAAAACTTTGTGTAGTTTCACTTCTTTCTTGTGACGATGATGATAAGATATATAAAACTCATTCAAACTGAACATGTACATTTTGTATGTACTACTTTCTCTATATGTATGTCTCATCTCATCTGAGGAATTCATCTCAGCCATGACTTGACTGACTAAAGTTTCCACCACTCCTCCCCTTTCCCTTTTCCTGCATGACATCTTTGTATCTATCTATCTTTTTCCTCAACTTTTTTTACTCTCTGCTAGAAAGTCGTAACAATGCAAAAGCGCCTTACGGAAACTATGTAGTTACAATTCGTAACGACCCTCAGTGTCGTTCAATTTGCAAAAATTTGACTCTTTCACTTGAACAAGCTGACTTGTTTGAAGAATAGCAAGAGAGAGAGAGAGAGGAGGGTACAATTGACAAAATTGTAGTAAACCTTTAGCATTTGTAAAGTTTCAAAAACCAAAAATTCCTACTGTGTTGTTAGTACATTGCTACACACCATGCATGTAATACCACCCTTCACTCCAGTTTACTCCCACTCCCAGAATGCTACTGTATTAACATGTGCGTGCATTAAAATCAGGAAGCAAAATTGTCAACGTACTAGCTCTTGAGCATCATCATCATTATCATCAAGCTGGATTCTGAAAAGGCAAGAAAAAAGTTGCCGAAAATAGTTTTGACTGCCGACTGTTAGTAGATAGATAGCTACAACTTAGTACAACTAATATGGCTTCTGATAACCTTTATGTATACATTGGATACTTGTACAGATGCACATAGTTTCGACTTTCGACATGTGATGCAAATGTGTAATTTTTCTACGGTTGTATCTTTATGTGCATGATTTGTGTTGCAATGAAGCCTAACCAAGCGAGGAATGCTTGCTAATGCTGTCCATTTGTCACACGTTACTTCCTCTGTTTATTATGTCTTTGTCACCTCGACGCCTGAGAAATATGGTTTGCAGACTGAAAGCCAAAACAAATTTTTATATGGCCGACATACTGCGATATTTTTATGTCATTTTTCCCTGTTGAAATGTAAGTTAATCCATATTACCCATAAAACACGTATTATGGGGTGGGTATGTTGGAGGAAATGGAACCATTTTATGGAGATGGATATTAAATAATTTATACTCCTTCTTGTTTTAAACTGCGTAATTCTCATGGAATAGTACATTTACGCTGGCGGACTATTTGAAATCCCAGACTTGAATTTCTTAGTCGAAATGACAGGAATGAAAAAGTTTTTTCTTGGGAAACGGAAGTTGAAAAACGTTGAAATGGATGGCTTCTGAATCGGGAAAATCTCGCGGCTTTCCGTTGTCTCCGGAAGCAAGCAAGAGAAGAGAAAATATGAAGGATGATTAAAAGATGTTACTATTCATTTACTATTTAAACACGCATTAAAGTACCTACATATGTATGTAAGTAATGGAATGAACCCAAGTGCTTTATTACGGAAGGGAGTTAATGAAGAAATTTCTGAGCATTAATGTGCAAATTTTCCTTAGGTATGAGCAGCTTTCCAGGAATAAGAAGTGGAAACAGACAGACAAATGAAATATTTAGAATAGGAAGCTGCTCTGCGGTTTAATTGGATGAAGAGGATGAGGTGGTAAGCATGAAGCATGTACAGAGAGTAATAACTTTTAGTAGAGATGTACTCAAAAGTTCACCACAAAATAAACTGTAACACTAGCTTAGGTATGTGTACATCGAATTTCTCATTTAGAGAGGTTTTTGGAAATAAACATGCGCTTACAGGCAAATTTATCTAATGAAGGTTGTATCTTTGAACCAAATTGCCCTATTGCAAATTGCAAACAGATCAACGAAGCTAGAATTACACATGTACCAATCCACTCTGCTTTTGTGTATAATCAATACTTTATAAGACTGTTTGCAAGATGTTACTACAATGTAAAAGCATAAAACGAGAAAGGTAAGTAAAGCTAAACAGGAAGAACCCCTGCCATCAAGATCATGAAGAGAATCATCTTTACTTTACCAAAAACCATCTGCAGTAAAATAGAGAAGATTAACTTTTTTCTCAGAGAAAGTGGTACTGCTAATTTTGAAAAGCTTATGGCTTGGCTTGACATTTAATCTTATGAGTTTGACGGTAACGTTGATGAGAAAGGGGTAGAAACTGGACAGAAAGAAAGGAAGCAAGGTCGCCCCACAAAATATCTACGCAGTATTCCTCAAAGCAGATTTCATTAAGTGAGAAGCAGCCCAAATGAAGTTGGCTACCTGTTTTTGTGCACGTGCTATCTTCATTTTCTTGTCTGAAACCTCTTATTATATTACGCAACAAAAATAATGAAGGGAAACATTGTCATGATGAGTATTTACTAAAATACAATATCACACAATAGAAAATTGTAGGTGGTTTTATTTTCTCCTGAAAATTATGTAAACAAATTGTAAGAAATGCTACCAACTCCAAGACAGAATTCCTCAGAAGAAAAAAAAACATTCCAAAATAAAAAATGATTCTTGTTCAGCCTGCCTGGTTTTTGATGTGCAGCATTTTTTTTCCTACTAAACTTTAGCCACCTATGGAGTACACTTCTGGTGTTGCTAGTCCTCTTGAAGCGTGTCTTTCTTGTCACTCATCTAAAGACTTTTTTACTTGTGTAGCATTCGGAACTGACTGGCTGTCACTCACATGAGTAGACAACAACAGCAGCAGGAGAGTAGCAGAGCTAGGCTAGAGCAGCCTCAAGGAGTGCAACAGCTTCTCTTTCTTTTTTTATGATTGTGGTGTGGTCTTTGTTGTTCCATATATTATACTTTCTAGTTGTTTGGGGCGGAAACTGGAATAAATGAACGCGGATGCTTTCTATTTTTTTTTCTTCTCTGTTTGGTTGACTGTTGGGTTAAGGCATGCTACATCTACCTTTCAGGAGTTGATTGTGCATAATATTGAATTATATTTAATATGACAGCTAAAACAATTCTCAACATATAAGCTCTCTTTTATATTCTGCTTTCATTGTCACACTCAGCGACTCAGCAGCAGATGAGAGACAGAGGGAAAAAACTGTCCAAGTGGCATTTCTTTGTAAAGAAAAACTGTCAAATATAAATTGAGAGAAAATGTTGAAGTGATGAAATGACGCATATATACTTGTACAATAGCATTTGATGATAGAAAGCAAACGTTTAGAACAACTATGTGGTAAAATTACAAATAATATATTATTGCAAGCACAGTTGTAATTATAAGGGGGAAAATTAATGATGAATGATTTGGTAAAATGAAAGGGAAACGGATGTGACAAAAAAATGAAGTAGTCGTGCATAAGAGGACATGCCATGAATTACAAGTACGTACATGCATACATCCTTTTGTATGTACACGTATCATCCCTAACATCAGCACTATAATAATTTCAGGAAATTTCTAAATGAAACATTTAGTTTATATTGTATGTTTAGAAGTAGTATAGATTTTAATAATTATATATACGTGTTAATTCCTTAGCTAGACGCCCACCACCATCGCTGCAAGGAATTGCGTTGATTTTGAGTAATAACATGACACATGAGGATATTTACTAAAACAAATTTATTATGTAGGTATACATAATATACCTACTCATAAGCACGTAAACTCTTATAGCAAACGTCAAGAGTACACTTTTTGATATGACTTGTGTTCTGTGTAGTGTGGTGTTGTTGTCCTCGCTTCAAAAGTTACCTCTGAAAAATAACTAGTTGCAAAGAAAGCCTTACGGTTGATTACTTGTAAAGAAGGTTGCTAAATTACAGAGAAATACAATAGTTCCAACCTCCCGTTTAACTAAACTGCATGTAATCCTTTTGTGAGACTATACAGCGGATGAAACCTGGTACATGGGGAAAGTTTATGAGTTTCATAATATAAATGGTATTATTACTTATTTCGTATTTTCTTACTGCTGCTGCTTCTGCATCAAGAAATGAGACAGGCTGAGTGAGTGAAAGTGCGACTGCAAAAGTCTCTCTGTCTGGCATTGGCTTTACAATATTTTCCTAGCTGCCTTGATGAAAACCCTGCTTTCGTCTTCCTTCGTTTCACTGGCCATGAAACTAATTTTATGAGATACGCAACACGCAGCAACTAAATTAAATACCCGAGTGAGCACTATATTGCATTGCAACTATTACAATCTACTACTGCGTTTAGTCAGAGAACACTCTCAGATGAGATAAAGCACGCAGTCAGTCAGTTCACCAGCAGCAGCAGAACAGCTCTAGCATCTTTTTCCATAACATAGTGTTGCTGTCTTGTGGATTTCACGCTGAAATGGTTGTATGCAACTTGTTTGTTTGTTTTTGCTAGCAGTACAATAGCTGCTTTTTAGAAATATATACATATAAAAAAAGCTTTAGCATGGCTCTAGGGGTATGGGTGGTGGTGGTGGTATGCTGGTGTGTGTGTGTATACCTCTATTCTATATATCTTATTTATTTATTTATGTTTACTACGACTTAAGCAAAGTTGGACAAGAAAAAAGTGAAAATTTCTGAGAAAAGATGGAAGGAATCTAGGAAAACTATCTTCGCCATCAAGCTTAAATATCAAGGTTAGAATGAGTAGAGACGCGCCTCTCTCTAGTAATCCCTGTAGATTTAAACTATCACGCGGTTGGGTTTTTAATGGCTGAGTGCGTGGAAAGAAAGAAAAAGAAGAAAAAATAATAATATTATTATAATGTTTCGTATATATATATATGTGTTATTTCTTTCTTGTAATTTGTAAACATTCTTAAGTTCTCTCTCTCAGAGGAAGAAGCTTGGTTACTTTCATTCTCCTTATTTTATTTTACTTACGCATTCCGCATTCCACAACCCACAACATTTGCGTCCTTCTCCGTCCCTTTTGTTTTTTCTCTCTAGACATTCCCAGACCCCAGACAAGGCAAGGAAAAGATGATGAGATACATACAAAATTCAAGTTAATAACAAAAAGTGTGCGTTTATGTATGAGGCATGAGGCCACGTGCACGTCTCACGATGTATGTAGTAGAAGTAGTAGTGATGGCGGTGGTGAGAAATGAAGTATGCAATAACTTTCATAAACTTTCCTCTTCCTGAGTAATGAAACTTGACTTTATGCCGCAAACTACTACAACCACCACTTACATATTTGAATTTGAAAAGCGCTGGCTGGATACATGGTATACCATCAAAAAAGTGGTGCCCTGTGGCTACATAAGCGAGCGAGTTTGTGTGGAGAAAGAGAAATAAAAAGAAAGGAAAATGGCAAGGCGAGAGTCGAGACCAACAAAAGAATAACACATTTATACACTTTTTTTTAATATTATCATCCTTCAACTTATATGTATGGGAACTACTTACTTATGATGAAGAAAGGGAAAGAGGATCGAGCATCTCCTTAAGTTCACTTTAATGCTTCGTTAGATCATTAAGTTGATGATGATGATGACGATGATGAAAGCGAGTGGCATTTTTATTAGTGCCAAAAGAAGACACTCGTCTGCCACTAGCTGGGTATAGCAGGAAACTCTTCAAAGTTTCTCAGTTCAGTAGTAGTAGAAAGAAAATAAAATGTTTCTCGTGGATTTCTTCACTCGTAAAAAGGAGAGTCCAGAATATATAATTATATGCACATACTTTTTCTAAGGCCATGAATATCAGTAACGTTGGTTTAGTTCTGATTAAAATGTATTCACAAACTTAAAAACTTTCATGAATGTAGATGCTCATCGTTAAATATTAAGTAAATATGGATAATATGCTCTTTTTAAGATTTTTATTCTTTTTTTCATGCACACTCATTACAGAACCCCGTGACCTTTCAGAGTTGCTCAATATTATTAGCATTATTAGTATTTTTTCTCATGCTTTTGACCCTTTTGCATTTTTTTGAAGTTGGAATCCATCCCAATAAAAACAGCGATGAAAACATGATGACAGAACTGCAAACCAGGAATTTTGTTCTGATAGTTGAGGATTTAATGAAAAACATATGTATGATATATTTTCATTTCCACGCATCGCGCTTCGTTGACTCTGGTAATGTCATGTTGATAGGATAGGAGGCAAGGCCAAGTCACTAAGAATGCTGTTGTATTTGCATGAAATGCTAACATCAACTTTACCAAGTTGTCAGCGTTCGTTAAAAGTTGGTATGAAACATTTATCCGTAATTTTAAAAATTAAAGCCTTTTCATCCTACATTCTTTTACCTCCAGCATTTCTTGTAGTTTGTGCAAAGTTGATTATTTAGTACAGTACAAAACAGCTTTGAGAAGACTCGGCATGGATGCAGCGAAAAACTTTTCCTAATAAATACCGAATACTATGTTATTATGGTGCAATATGTAGCAAGTTGAAGTGTCAAGATTCTATGAAAAGCCAATTTAAGACTGGCAACTGTGTCTGATTCTTTATTGAACTGTGGGAGGTATCGATCAATCAACACTTAAAATTGAGAAATATTTGTCGGAATATGTATTCAGGTCCCCTACTGAAATACAATTTTCCTCATTTGGGGCTACTCCCCTAAGGATCCCCTGGCATGGTTCTTAATAATATAATATATAATTAAAAGTTGATTTACACGCTATTCAGTTTGTACTCTTTTCAATCTAAATTGTATTTGAACTTTGAAAAATGACACACACGTACTTAGCAAGTTGTTGGTGCTCATTTATTTATTATTAATTTACAATTGAGATTAAATAGGACACAATACAGAGAAAACACACGAAAATTGAACATTGTTTTATTTCGTGCAAACAAGCACAATGCTTGAGGAAATTGTTCGAGTTTAAAATTTAACTGTTCATTGTCTTCTAAGAAATATTTTCATTGTCAGATTTCGTTTATTGTTAGTTTTTTGCTATAAAACCAAGTACCAATATGCAGACACTTGATATTTCAAAATAAATTAATCTGCTCCGCAATTAAACTATTCTATCAAAGACCTAAATCCAATGCATTTGTAAGTTTACGAATGGTACACGGAATGCATACACAGAGGCAAACACTGAAAAACTATTCATTACATCATCATGACTTTGCAAAATATATATTTTGTGTTTGAATCCAAGGCTCAAATCAAAATTGGATTAGCCACCTCACATCCTGTGTGGGCTGCGTTTGGGACCGATTGTAGAAAACAAGGCAAGAGAAAATAATTTTGGTTCATTACATCATGAAACTTGTTCCTAATGAGTGCAACATTCCGTGAAATGATCCCTAGCATGTATTAATTAAAGTATTTTCCTAAGGGGCTGGTTTTTACGTAAAAAGACGTTATTAGTTTCAAATATCATCGCAATATACCTACGCTTAATTCTATCCAATATAATAGTTTTCCCATACATCTACAATAATTGGATCCATGACTTTAGCAATAAATTTCATTAAGAGCATTGTAGCGTTTTTGGTATAAGCTGTCCATCAATGTGCAGAAGCAGCAACTTTCAGAAGCATGACGAGATTAGGACTTGCATGAACAAAATATAATGACCCAATTTTAGGGATGAACCTTTTTGGATTTATGCTTGTTATCTCAAATCAAATTATAGGTTTTTGAATTCCCGTAGACTTTAGAACCGTCTGCCCATAGTGCCCATACTAGTCCATCTCCTCTTTGAAAATTTCAAAGGGATACTTGTGCAATTTAATAAAGCAGTGTTGCAGATCTTGTTTTTGTGCTTGTTTAGAAAGCTTGTACACACATACAACAGAGCTTCCTCTGATTATTCCCAAGGCCGTTAACATTGAAAATTTAAAGACTTATTCTGCAGGAGCTAGAAATTGTTATATGCTGTGCACCTTATAATAAGATTTCAGAGAAAACTCCAGGTTTCTTTCCCCTTGGGAAATAACTTTGTAATAAAATATGTAATATTTATAGAAAGTGAAATAAAACTACAGCTAGAGAAAACTAACTTTTACTTTTATAATAACATTACCGACAGACAGAAAGATACAAGATTGTCCTGAGGAAACAAATGCACTTACCTCTCACTAGTACTATACTCCTTTACAAAAGTGCCATGAACGCCTGGACATTTTCCCTTTGTTCCAAAACGAGTAATATTACGATGTTTCAAGAGTGCAAACGTTCTTCAAAAGGAACACATATATTACAGCTGAAAAGAAAATCTGTAAAATGTTACAGATTGTGGAATGAACATGAAGGAAATTTCAGCAAAAGAAAATGAGTAGTATTTTATGGATGCTGTTGTTGCTGTTGCTGCACGTGTTGTATATTTGCCATTTATCATGGGCGACACACCGAGTATGTAGTATGGTTCTTTTACGCACAATCACAAATTGCCTGCTCTACACTCCAGGGCTTTGTTGTATTTTACAATTGCTTATGTACATCATCTCCACTTCCGTTGTTCAATGTAATCTTTTGTATTCACTGTACATAGCTCGGGGAACAATCATCATCATCAGCAGTGTGATCATCATACAACATGTAACATGAAAATGTTGAGCATTATGTGTGTTAAAAGACGAGAAATGTCGAATGCATTGACATACGGATTTTCTGCTCATGGTACTCATGTATGGTCAATACAGTCAAAGAGGGAGGATGATGATGATGATGATGATGGTGTTATGTAGATAAGCTTTTTTTCCCTTTTCTTTGAAAATATAAAGGGTTCTTTTCTTTCAACGCGTGTTTGTAGCAAGTGAAGTGAAATATTATGCATGCATAATAATGCCGAGGTGAAGGAAGGGGAAAATACGACAGGTAAAATACATTATTTCAGCAGCGCACACTTCACTCATAGCAGAAGAGTAAAGCCACTAGTAGTAGTAAGTAGTAGTATCTCTCTCTCTACTTGTATGAATTTGAAAACATCCATTTTCTTTTTTGAAATTGTGGAATATGTGCACACATGGAATCATCACTCTTGTCTCCTCCTCACTCTTATTTCTCACACCCTGTCTGTCACTGATGTAGTAGTGTTACAACAAGTGCAGCATAATAAACGAACGTGGAGAAAAAGAGAAAAGAAATAAAGACGGAACATTCAAACTCGTTTGTTGGAAAATGTTGCCGCTGAGATGGATTTGAATGCGAAAATCCACTTTCAAAGATTAGAGTTTCTTGAAAAAAGAAGAAAAAAAACCCAAAGAAATCAGCATAAGCATACACACATTTTTCCTGCTGCTTGAGCACGTAAACCTAACCTTGTATATATCAGATAGAATGGATGCATAATAGGCATACAAAAAATAAATGTGATGCTTAAACTATAAACTATAATAATGCATAAAATAAGCTTTTCAAGTCCTTTACGTCGTGTATGTATTCACATATGTTGCTCTCAGCATTAAGGAAATGTGGTATTACTTTTTTGAGCCTACTACGAAAAAGAAAGAAAAAACTCTGCACAAAGTGAATTTTTTTTCTGTTTTTCTTAGTTTTTCACTGCGGTTCTCCCGAAAAAAGAGAACGAAAGCACGAAATTTACAAGTATTTTGGAAAAAAATCACATATATGCATGTATAACAAGAATTAAATATGCATAACCTAATAGAAGGGAACGAGGGAAATATGGAGACAAGTTGACAGCCATCTTTTATACCTGCTGCCATCATATTGCACTTCTCGCCTTTTTATAGTGTACATGGTTCAAACCTTAATATGAATTCTTGTCAGTCTTTGATTTCGCCGATTTAAACAAGAACGGTATAAAGGAGGAGTGAAGGAATGAAAGGATATCTATCACTTGAGCTTGTCGACATAATGATATGGAATGGATGGTGCGGCGGGTATGTTTATATGAACGCATATGGAGCCGCTCTTCTAGTTGTTGACAGATGCCTAAAAATGTTTCATGGTACTTGATAATATGTAAATATTTCTATTTATAAGAGTCATTAAATATTATATAGAGAGTGCCACCACACACACACAAGTGGAAGTGTTGTACATTTGCACATGAAACTAAAGTAGCTGTCCACCACACACACACACACACACAAAGTAAGACAGGGAAAAAAAAGAAATGTAGTAATCAGAACGTCAAAAAAACTTGTGTCGAATGACAGAGAAATGGAAAACACTTTATGAGTGCTAGAAAGATTCTAGAGATAGGTACATATATACATAATACGCGAGTACAAAAAGCGTTTGGTTTCTTCAGCATGTTGAATTCAACCAGATGTCACCTTCACTTTTTACATAGCAAAAAAGTATCCATTTGTGAAGATGAGTGAGTGAGTGGTGATGAAAATAGTGTATAATATGTAGCTGGCGGTGGTGTTTGCGCGTACGAATTGTAAATGTATGATTTACTACTCACTACTCATCCATCGCATTCAACATGCATTATATTTTTATTTTATTGATAGCAGTGAATGCAAAGAAAAGTGTCACTAGCTCACTCATGTGAATAGAAAATATATTTGTTATGCGTGATGAGGACAAGAAGGAAGAAGAAGCCATTCAGATCTGTCAAACATTCACACAAAAAAATACGCATTCCCTGCTAACCTTACAAAACCTAACTGTATGTGGTGGTAGTGGTGGCGGTGATGTGCTTTCTCTACCTACTCCCACCTAGCAGTAAAAGAAATAGAGCAGATCACCACTCATGACAGCAAGACACCCACATAACATTTTTTTCGATACATAAAGGAATGCATCATCCTTTATTCCGTTAAGTATGCTACTCAGTTATCGATGGAAAAGGTAAAAGTAATTATGCCTCTTTTTTTGCAGTATACAAGCTCCATAGACTTAGAAATGCATGTGAATAGACTTGATTAATATAATTACCTACGTATATATGTACATTCCTCAATCGAATCGTAATTTATATGTCTGCAGCGACAACTAATGTCAACTTCATTTGGACAGCTTATGGACACCTTTGACGGAAATGTTAACATCTTAGGTTTATGTAGGTACATTATGTAATTTAATTAATATTAGTCACAACAAAGAAATTCAACGTAGTACTTAATGATATTGGCTTGTATAATCAAGACAATAATTCCATTAAATGATATATCGGAATGAATGGAAACAAACACTAAACGCATTAAACTCTGAACGTAATGTCTATTTGTGCATTCTGTAAATTGAATGCATTGACATGCATGTTATCATCACCCAATCTATACAATAGCAATAATGTGAGTGGTTTGGTTTTAGCCTTCTTGTATGTTTACCTTTAGTTGTCAAAAGATTGCCTGACTCGAAAAGCTTAGATAACCATTTCAGATTTCGAAGCACATTTTTTCGTGTTGTGTTCCCAAATTCTATGAATTTTCAACCATTTTGTGTTGAACTTTCATTCAAAGAGTACACTCATGCCTACAAATGTAAATTTCATACAGCATAAAGTTTGCAGTGGTAATAATGACATGACATGCATGACTTAGATATAGCTTCATTTGTTCCACCATCTTCACAACAGCTTAGACTCTAGACTTTACACGATCCGCCCCACAAAAAAATGAGAAAACAGTACTACTATACGTATTCTTATACGCTTACTTAAATCCAATAATATTTTATAAGCAAAAAAATATATACATTTTTGGTTTATTATTATAGCAGCCTTGGTGAATGCAATTTGAATGAGAATAAAGTATAATCAAGATGAATGAAAAGATGGATACACGCACGTAATGCGAAAAACAGAGATAGCAAAAAAACTACCTCTCTTCTTTTTCTTCTTTTTTTCGCAAAAACCATGTAACTCGATATACGTCACTATAAATATCTTGGTTGTGTTATTATTACACATAAGTACATGATTTGATCCTTTATATTCTTTTCGAAATTGAAGAGATGCCCTTATAATTTACTCGAAATGTATTTTCCCTGTAATCGGAGAAGCAAGAAAGAGAGTAAAAAAATAAGAAAAATAGAAACGCATCGGTCCCAGAGAAGAACCAAAAAAAAGAACAAAAGGAGGAGCAGGGAAAGAGAAAACGAGTAGCGAAAAGTAGGCTGCTTCTTCAGAAGAGTTATACTTTTCTCGCAAACAAAACTACTAAACTGAGCTAGACATATCTCATACGAAAATGGTATATAGTGAAGGTATGTAGGTGAGAGTAGTAACATTAAAGAGATGGAGTGTACACACATTATAATACCGTCATTTTTACTACTTTCTTTCTCCATTCAACCAACAATTTTATGTATAGTTTTTTTTCTTTCTTATTCGTTTTTATGTGCATTTTATATACAGGATTGCATAGACATATAGATGCATACACATGGTATTAAAAAAACCTAGCCAGCAAGGTACACACACACATGTCTTCTCTGAGTGAAAGAAAAAGCGGTTGCTGCATTACATAAGATTATCGATCCAATCTAACTTATAAGGTACATAAGGAAGCCCATTTGCATGCTCAAGTGTCCGC
>JAHZMZ010004731.1:0-13994 GCA_027743805.1 Lepidocyrtoides sp. E14
CAGCAGCAGATAATAATAGTGATACGCCAAGTGTTTGTTTACTGATTCGTGTTATATGTCATCCTTTTCAAATTAAGGATTATTATCTCGTGTATATGTATAGCGTTGAGCGTGTGTGCGACGAGAGATGCCGATAATAATGGAAGAATTGCAAAAATTTGTTAAAGCGTATTATAACAATTTCCTACTTGCTCTACTTCAGCACGGGTTTTTGCACCATATGCACAGTTGATTGGCCTTTTGAATGTCTTTTCCTCGTAAAATGCCAAATGGCGAACTTTCAGTTCTTCTCTACTACTGCTTAGATAACTACACTTATGTAGTCATAATTATATGTAACCAAGGTGATATTATTGTAAGTTGATAATAATAAAAGGGGAAATGAGAGTAACCTATAGAGAGAGATTGAAAGAGTGAGTCCAAGTTTTGTCAGTGTATGTGATCATCTGAGGGTGAAGGCGTAATGATGATAATAATAATACTGAAGTGAAAAGTTGTCCCGTGTACCTATCCAAGCTACACACATTGCAAAAGATTAAATGTCAAAAATGGCATAAGATCATGCATACATATATGACAAGGACAGAAAGCTAGTCCGCTGACATGCTACATGTTCGCAAGTATGTATGTAAGTGGTTCGTGGTTCCATCATCAATAGAACCACATCTTCCCTG
The DNA here is from genome assembly GCA_027743805.1 of Lepidocyrtoides sp. E14. Classification (NCBI taxonomy): domain Eukaryota; kingdom Metazoa; phylum Arthropoda; class Collembola; order Entomobryomorpha; family Entomobryidae; genus Lepidocyrtoides; species Lepidocyrtoides sp. E14. Next base: position 675 of record JAHZMZ010004731.1, read on the forward strand.
AATTTATATTTTTTTTAGAAAGGAGAGGTCCGTATTGTCGTTATTGAAATGGCATAAACTTGCTGAAAATATAAACGCTGGTGACTAGTGTTGCTGGTGTAGTGACTGGAGATTGAAGGGAAGTTGTGAAAGAGCAAAAACAATCTCTGTTTTAATTCCTTCTGAATTGCTTCTTCAGAATTTAGTGCTTGTGTAGCCTTTGTTCGAGAAAGGTTTTGTCTGGAGAAAAAGGGTTAGGACAAAAGAGTGACTGACTGCCAGTGAGTGGGTTGATGGTAAAGCACATAACAAGTACATTATTCTATTTTGCCCTCTGATGGGAGGATAATAATAATAATATGGCTGATACTAGTAGTTGAGTAGAAAGCGTAGTCAAAACAAAGTTACCAAGTCAATAGTGATGTATCTACATTTAATATTATGTGGTGATAGTGAATGGTACCTAATTCGGCTTCATGTTTTGTTGGTACTGTGTTAGTGTACAAAACGGAATTAATCCCTGTCGTCATTTTCTTTTCATAAGGTCTGCACTGTGATTTGTTTGAATGCTGATCCGTCTTCTACTGTTGAGCCTATGTGGGCAGTGCAGTGTAGTAAAATTAGTGTAAGGAGAAGTTGAGAAGTGGACTTGGATACAAAAACTACAAAATAAATACTTGGTTGGAATCCCAAGCCGTGCTTAAATAAATATTTGATACAGTTTAAGTATTGGAAATGTAATTGAAACGTAAGAGGCTTACATTGTCCATTTCTGGAGGGAACAGGAGAAATTAATTGAATCCTTGCTGTTCTTCTCCTTTAGTAAGATATACTACTTCTTGAATGTAGAAATATCTGTAATAAATACTAATGATGCTCATTATTTCTATGTTCTTCTCAGTTACGTTTTCTGTGACAAATACTGTGATTTGTTGGCGTTGTAAAAGTATATAGGCCTATCCGTGTCGGTGACATACTATAAACTTTTTATTATCAGCGTTTACAGTATTTTTTTATCCTATTTATTTTTAGTGAACTTTCGACATTTCTTGTCAGCATGCAATTACCACCCTATTTCGCCCTCCTGTGTGTCGTAAGTCCTAGTCGGATAAACAACGAATTCTCACAGCTCCCCAAAAACTCAGTTTTAAAGGACACATGATATTAATATTCATATGCATGTGCCAAGCTTCAAAATTTCCACTTATCAGAAACTGTCAACTTTCCATTAACAGCGTATAAGCCTCTGCTGTTAACAATTTAGCCGTGACAATGGCCGTTGTCGTCAGGCAGGCAGTTCCACGTTTTCTCCGTAACTACTTTCACCATTTGCTTTCGGCTTAAATCAGGATTTCCTTTTTTATCCTTGCTGCTTTATATTTTTTACTCCTCATCATTTCACGCAATGCTTTGGGAAAGTGGAAAATTGCGGTTCAGTAAACAAAGTAAAAGCCTATTACAACATTTCCAATGGGATATAAAAAAACGAAGTAGACACTCATGCATGGAAGGTGTGTGTGTATGTGTATGGTACCATATGGTATATGGTATAATAATCGACCACACGAAAACCAAAATCATGCTCCTCTCTTCATAGTTCTACTTAAGTAGGCCAAGTTCCAGATTCATTAAAACCTCGTTTCTATGCATTTGGCATTACTTTTATTCTTTGACTGTTTCCCTTTGAATGCCAGCATTTGGCACTTTTACCTTTTGTCCCAGTATCGCGAAAAGCAATGCTATTGGTTGTGCATGAAATAAATGCCTCGTTACTCCAATGCTTAATAATTGATATTTTGCTTGCGTATATGCATTTTTACTCACTAGTGGTTTATTGGCGTCATTGTTAATGAATGGCAATAGCATGTTTTGACATGAAATATACAAAGAATGTATTCGAGACACAACAACATTTTGAGAACCTTCGCTCGTAAAGTAAACTACAAGGCTATCATCTGGATAGCAGATAAGAACGAATTAATGACTATATACAATCTACCGTTCTGCTTAGGTGTCTGAAAAATTTGTACTTCATTCAGCCCAAAGAATTTATCATCTTCTTTCAATTTTCTTGTCGAAAACCCAATACTATAACCACAGCCTCACAGAACCAGTCATGTGTAAACAATCAGCAGGAAATAAAAAAAGCTTGTAGAAGCGTAAAATCACTGGCAAGAAGCTTCACAATAATAAGGTAGGAAAGAAGAGGATCGATGTGGGGCATCAAATCAATGAGTGACCGCTCATGGGTTGTCGTTGTCTATTACATCACATCATTCCCAAAGACACATCTTTTGCTTAATAAATTATATCTATTGTTACCCTCATTTTCCGGTTCGTAAAATTCGCTGGAAAAAACACTGTGAAGGGTCATTCAGAGTTGGAACTGAGTGAAGAGGTCAATATATCAAGTATCCAATCAATTCCACTCTTTCATATTTGATGAAAATGGAATCATTTTGTTGTGTTTGCAGACAGACACACAGACAGACAGGTATACAGTTAAAAGCTATGTTTAGCTTACTATATATCAAAGTGTTTTCGCTACTAAATAAATTAGTACATTTTTGTAGTCGGGCTCCTTGTCATAAAATTTCAAAACATGTGTGTAAACTAAGATGAAATGCATGTCGTCGTCGTCGTCGTCGTCATAGGTCTGTGCATTGTAAAAGCCAAAGTATTAATCGTAAACCATGCCTGTCAATTTCGATTTATCGTCCGTAATTCCACTGACAGTAGGCCGTTAAATTGTGTAGTAGTGAAGTCGCTTTGCGTCATACGACCATGATTTTTAATTTAGAGCTAACAATGGCGCGTAGGTATATGTATTACATTTGTATATTAATGAAAGGAAAGTAGAACAGACATTCATGCATACACCCGTAATGTTTTCTTTTCTTTTGTCCCGATTTTAACTTGAAAGGCAGGGGACGATGAAAGCATAACAACATAATAATATTGTACCAGAAAATTTTGCCTAATAACATGGCTGGGTGATGATGAGATGAAGTCAATTTTTAGAGCTTTCATGCTCACAGGATCCCCGCCTAAATTATAATCCTTTCCTTCCAGCTTTTTCAATTACGCTTCTTCAAAAAATAAAAATAAAATGCTATAACAGTAACAGTCCAAATCCAAACAGTTTTTGGACCGTTCATAATAATCAGCACATAATTTTCATACTTTCGTTTATTATGCAGGTTACCTATGGGTGCTCCTAGGGCAGTGTGCTTTCAAGATTTAGACTCAATAAGTTTGAGCTGTTGAAAAATGAACTGTTGTTTTTGCTACAACAACATCAATCTACCAGCTCAGCTCCGCTACTTTCCTTTTTGTAACAAGTTCACATCTTTGAAATTGAGCCAAAATCAATAATAATGATAAAATGCTTGAAAATTAAAGGAGATGGAAAGAAGGATGGATTGGTTTGCAAGTTTGTACATTAGTATTGCCTAACGCAATCATACTTTTAATTGATGCCCGTAACGTACGCTGTAGTATGCACTGCTAAGTTGAAATGTTTATTTCAAGTAGATAAGTAGGTTCCGTTAGAACTTAATGGTTTTCATTTTGAAAAAGATAAACGCTATCGTATTTATGTAACATAGTTTTTTTTAAACACAGAACATTTGAGCTAAAACAATGGACAAAATTATTTCATAGATGTTCAATAGTTTTTTTACTGCGACGGACGACATTGTCAAAGTCATTCATCACCTTATTGCACGAGAATGGGTGCCAAAGCCTGGCTTTTTCTAGTACTACCTATTTTTATGGGCCCAGCAAATGTCCTCAGAGAAATAGAAGCACAATTGTTTGAAAGAATAGTATCCTTTGAAAACCAAAAGTTTTGCCAAGGAAGTGTATTAATTTTGTATTAAACCTTGATTTTGATGGTGACGAATTTAGTGGCGATAAAAAAACCCAAGTCATTCGTCTCTTCAAAGACAAAAGGACTGCCATTTCTTTGTCAGTGTCAGAAAGGAAAGATGAATTGTTATTGCTACTAAATGTGATTTTCATTGTCTTTATACTCGCACAGTTTTTTTTTCTAATCTGACGTTTCACTAATTACTTTTCCGAGGCAAACATGTTATTTTTCGGTCCAATTTCCTTCTAATGGAATATTGAATCATTTGTTGCGCTGTATGTAGTCGCTATTTTCATTTTGCAATGATTATCAACAACCCTGCCTCTGAATGAACTCATGCATGAATGGAATAGGTACATGACACGACATGAACGGTTTCTGTCATTGAGCTTCCAATAGTATATGGTCGATTGTCGAAACTAAGAAAATGCCACTAATAAATGATAATTGCTGAAGATTCTGTCATATAACATTTAGAAATATTCATGACGTTTCATTCCTATGTCATATTTGTATTGCTGTTTAGCTGTTTGAGATCTGTATGCATTACGTAATCTTCCGCACATAAACAATTCTATGGTATCGATAGATGACTAAAGTAGTTATCTTATTTGTTCATGAATGGGTGTAAAAAGATTTAAAAATTCTTGTAGTGTAAATACTGTTAAAATGCAAATAAATTGTTGCAACTGTAATAAAAATGAAAATAGAGTATTATATAGTAACTTTCGTATGCGTGACATAAACGCCTTCAGTTGTTCAAAAAAGATGAATGATAGGAACAGTAATCCTCATTTGAAATACATTGTTGATTTTCTCTTTCCGGGTTACAGAAAATAAATGAGTCTGAAACTCAATCCCATAAGATATGTTGATCTAAGGTGTTTGTGTGCCAAATATGAAGCCAGGACGATAAGCTGAACAAAAGTTGTAGAGTTTACGCACACACACACACAGACAGCTCTGCATTATCAATAACTTTCCAGCTTCTCAAACGAAAGTTAATAAAGTACAATGGTTTTTTTTTCATAAAGGTTTGTGCAACAGTGTAGTACAATAAACGGAAAGGCCTTTAATGGCATGTGGCTTTCCATTTCAGGAGTGTTACTGTTTCTGCATACTGTCAAAAGAATGTTGAGTTTTACGACTTTTTCTGATGTTAGGATCAATCTCACTAGGATTTTGCTTTTGTATTTTGACTCGTGCTCGGCTTTGGGGAAGGTTCTCATGTTTAAGTGCACATATGCTGGTGGTTTAACATCTAGCCTGGCTTCTGGAACTTGAATACAGTCTCACTTTACTTAATTTCTAAATGTACGGTTTCTTTTGCTACTGCTATACTTTCATTGTCACTTTGGCATGTGTCATAGCAATTCATTCAGGTTTGTAAAAGAAAAAAAGTCCTATACTGTGTTTATTCATGTCGCTCATTGTAGTTCTTTCTTTCACTACTACCCACTTTCTATGTGGGTGTCTGGCTTCCAATTCAAGTATTCACATTTGCACTATGTACTTTGGAAGGAATGGAATTGGATAGCATTACTTACACTACATTGCAATGCAATTGCAATAATAAAACTGTGTGATTATAAACGAAATAACATCAGATAAAATTTCTTTTCTATTCTGGCTACAACCTGTGTTTTTTAGTTTTTGTATAAATTCCGCACTGGCTATTTGGGTTTTTGTAAGTACATCCGTGTAAGGTCTTCAACCTTTGCGTTTCTTAAAACAAAATCTCCTCCACTTTCGCTGTCGTTATGCGTCATGTATCGATTATTGTTTATTTGATGGAAACAAGCCGTTATGGCGAATATTAATAACATTATTTAGTGTTGAAGACGTTTACTAACTTTACCATGATTGTCTGTCCCTCTCCATCTAAACGATAAGTTGAGAATATATTTGAAACCTGGGTCGCCCTGGTGTGTCCGATGGAATTAGTTACGCTACTTTAGTATTCCAGCTGTACCAACTTACTGTCATTTTTCACCATCAAGTGCCGCACAATATGTAGTTATACCAATATTATACATATTATGGATATTTATGAATTATGTATTTCAAAATGGAGTTCATTGTAATTATAGCTAGCGATTACTACTAGGCATTATTGTAGCTGCAGCTACATTGTGCAAGATGTACCCACGCTACGCTATTTTTCTGTTATGTTGTTACCACTGCCACCACAATCATGATCTTGCATGCGCCTTTTACTCTTGTATCCATTTACATATGTCACAATAAAAATGAACAACGTGATAGTTGACGTAAATCTGGCCAAATAAACTTTCCATCAGTCGCGTATTGAATTACTGTTCTAACATGAGGCACGTTTTTTTGTAATGGAGAGATTGTTACATGCCTGTACAACTAAAGTGTTGTTAAAATAGAGAAAATAATATAGTATGTGGAAAGTGGCAACCCACATTCTTAAAAAATGCATGCACAAACATTTATTCAAAAGTTTCACAATCCTTTTAATAGCTTAAAATTGACAGGAAAAAAGAAAAAAAAAATAACTTGAGCCCTTCCAATCTAGTTCAAATTGGCTTAAATCAGCTCATCGGTTGTCGGTTGCCAATTAATTTTTTAGCGTTAACAATACTTATTATTATTATTACTATTTTTCGGGAAACAATAATTCGCTACCCACATGTACATATTTACATCTCCATCCATACAGGATTACACTGACTAGTTTCTATTTACAATCACCCAAAACGTAATGGAAGACAAGTGGCAATTTTTATAGTGGTGCTCTGGTCTGGTCTTTGTAAACTTTACTGACGATCATTGCCCATTTGCCATTGTTATCTATCATTATGATGACGGCAAGGCGAAATTGGAAAAAAGTAGTTCTTTGGCAGTACAGGAAAGGAAAACAAATAAACAGACAAGCCGTCTACGTGGCAACAACGTGAGTTATTTTATAGACAATTTCTGCCATTACCTCTCCTCATGAGGATAAACAGTTGTTGTATGGTAGGAACAAAAAGCAGTCAAATTTTATTTACTTTATGATGGCAGAAACATTAACTGACTGTTTTACTAGAACCAGCGGATCGTAAATATATTTTATGTAAACGGTTAAAGTATTTTCATGTTGCTTTCAAAGTAGTTTATTAGGGAAACACATCAAGTAATTCCGAAAGTATGAATGAGCTTTTAAAAAGGTATATCAATGATACAGTTAATACAGTATAATAATATTGTTGGGAAAGTAAACATGTGCATAAAATATAACACACAGGGGAAAGCGAAAAGCAAACTCTTCATTCAGTTCTCAGTTAGAAAATAAAAGTGGAAAAGTGATGATATCAAAAAATTGGATATTATTCATATAGTATTATGCACTTACGAGTATATGACACATATATGTACAATTTTTTTTATAATCTGTAATGTTTACTAGCTTATTTTATGAAATCCACGCATATTTTTGCAAGACCATGTTAAGAGCTCAGACAATATGAACCGTTACGGTTTGACGACCATGTCTATCACCTTTGTAAATTGTCTTTTCCATTTTATCTTTTCATAGCCCTTTTCCTGGTTTCTGTAATGTGCCAAGTAATAGTTTTGAGAGTGTCATGATACTGGCAAACGACATGGATCCATATTTAATTTAATGTGATGAAACGCTTTTCTGGAAGTAGGAAACCACCGAATAGAGTCGTGCATAGGTCTGGCAAAGTGGCAACCGAGATATTTGAGAGAGGATGCCTGGTTGTTGGTAGTGTTAAAGTATTTATGTTTTTTTTCTTCTCTTTTTAGGCATATCGCGTAGAAAATGTAACGTAAAAAAGATATGACGTAAAAGCTGATTTTGGTATGGTAGTAGCCTCATCTGGCCATTCACTTCCGCCTTCTACATGAAGTATACTTGATAATATCGCGTTCATTGTCGAAAAATAACTACTATACAGGCATCTCCTCCATTTTATAATCCTTTGCTCTATTTTCACGTGTTTTTACCGTCTAGTCTGTCGGACTAAAAATAATATACAAAATGAGAACTTTTATTGCCGGGCGGGATAGAATGAAATCTTTTTTGTCTTTATTTTACCGTGAATCGTTGTAATTTAAAAAAAAAACTACAACTACCTAAATTTAGACTACCTACATAACCAGCTAACCCTAATTTTAGCAATGTAATGGCTTCACTGGATCTAGATGAATTGAACTAATGTTTAGCGTCGGTTGTGCTTTTATTATTATTCCTTGTGCGTGTATATTTGGCTCGTACGTATGTACATAGTTTTGTGAACTTGAGAGAATTTTCCTTAATAAGGTTTGCATTTGGCAGGAGTGTTACGTTTTCCAATAAAGTAGAGATGAGAACTGTGTGTGTGATAAAGTTGTTGAAAGGGAGAAAAAGAGTGAGTGTGGGCCAAAATAAGAGGTGTGTGTTGTGGTCGTGCTCAACAGGCATGAAAAGAAAAAAAAACCTATGTCAGAGTGAAAAAGTAAGTTACTTTATCTTTCAAGTAAAGCAGTAGTGTTGCTTGTTTGAAGAGGGAGATGCAATGGATAAAATATGTGATTTAAAGGAAGATGAGTTTGCACCGAGAATAAAAATATTACTTAGTGGGGAGATAACAGTCATACCAAGTTGGCTTGTTTGCTTGAGATCTTGAGAATGATGAAGATGATGAGATGATTTTTTTTTTCATAATTTTACTGCATCATCTTACTTCACTCATTCATTCTCAGTTAGTAGAAATAGAAATATTACGTATTTATCCAACATCATCTTCACTCTCCGCAGTAAGCGTGAGATGAAAAAAAAGTGTGTGATTTTTAAAGCAACTTAGGTACTTTCGCGAATACATGTGTAAGTCAGTTTAATCGTACTCAATAAGTCTGCTAATGCAACGCACTATTTTTCCTAGTTACTAGTTTTGTAGCAGACGGTCTTTTCAGAATATTCAATATTGTTTCTGCTCTGTGTTGTGCGCGTGGCGTTGTATAGCAAACGCTATATGACATGAAACGCAAACTCTGAAAATTTCAAGCACACATTTTTATTAAAATTATTGAAAGGATAAATAAATAACTGCTGTAAATAGCATCAGACTCGTTTTTCGTTTTCATTTTACGAATTACCACAACATTGTTATTATTATTGCATCTTCGGCAAGAATGATGATGATGATACTGTTGATTATATATGATGATGATAAAGTTTTGTTGGTACATACTCATACCATGAATTTAGAATTATCTGACGATAAACTATATTTAATTTTCTTTCGTGTAGTGATTTTGCAATTTTTACGTTTTTACGATTACGTACTTATTATTCAATGATTGTAATAACAACATTGAAATCTACATGGCTTAAAACATTATCGTACTTGTTTCGTTGATTTTGAACCTCTTTTTTATTTTAACCCTACAATCCCTTTTGAATCTAGAAAAGGTAAAGTTTAGCTTACAACTTTGGATTTTAAAAGTAGTCATTAAGTATCGTAATAGTACTATTACATGCGTTGTGTTTGTGCATTTTTCTTGTTTGCATTTGCAAGTGCCAGTCATCATAATACACCAGCAGAGCAAATAAAGAAAAAAACAAAGTATGCTGTTGACATGACAACCAAAAGGCAAGCTGCCTGACATCTAAAAAAAAGTCATCGTACGAAGTGTGGTATTGCTGCTGGAATACCTTTTCGTGCACAATTCTTTATCTCTATATCTACCCATTATTTTTTTGTGCACACTCATACAACAAAGAAAGCACTCCAATTTTCATAATAAAAAGTTAAAAAACATTGTACTATTTCTTAGAAACTTTGTGTTTTTTAATTGAAATATTTAGAAAATTTAGACGCTATAAAAGGTTTTATGTACTTCTCCTGCAATTCATCATCATCATCATCTTCACTGATGCCATTGTTCATTCATTATCAATTACCAATTTACCATTCACGTTTCAGATTCGTGTAGTACACACACATTAAAAATTTTTTTTTCATTAGTCGTGGTCGTTTACAAAGCATTGAGGCGATAGTAGTGATCCATTCCATGTAGTGTAGTTAATAAGGAGAAAAAGTCAGAAATGCATTAATCTTAGACCATTCATTCTTCCATTATTATTGACACAGTAGTAGTAGTAGTAGTGGCTATTTCCTTATGACTCATAAGTTATGAGCATGTCGTAAAGTTAAAGCAACACAAGCTGCAATACTTCATGGTTTCACTGATGCATGACGGTAATGATGAAAGTGCACATGCTTACCGCAAGCAGTTTCTAAATATTTTAGAAGTAAATGTAAAATAAATACTGATCTCGGGTATACCAATGGGGTGCCATTTCTGACTGGTATTTTTAAAAGTGTGTCACCATGCTGCCGCGTCAAACGTTCATTAAATATTTGTCAAAATGTCCTCCAAATCCATCATTGTCGATGTCACTACAATATTTTTTTGCAAAAAAATGCAATAAAAAAGCTGTGAAAAGCACTTATTTATTATATCGATTGTTTTCGGTTGATGAGAAGCTTTAGCAAAATAATTTTTGTAAACTAGTAAAAGCTGTTAGCTCCTTAAAAAAATAATCATAATAGTAAATACTAACAGTAAGTAAGAATTAGGTTCATAAAGGAGAAATGTATTCTTCTATTGTATGCATGTATTCTACCTTGTGCAGCAGTCAGTCTAACTGCGCTGCGTGTGTGCTAGTTTCGGTAGTTTTTCCCAATATGTTTTAGGAAAACTAGGTTTTCTTTGATGTTTGCTGAGCGCACTATAGGCACTGGCCTCTACGCTTAAAGAACAGCTTGCGTAAAATGAATTGTAGTTGTAAAAGCCAGTGAAACGAAAAGTTTTCTTTTATTAGTATGCCTGCTACTAACTACTGTACTGTTATGTATTCGTATTCGTAGTAGTACTACAGCTTTGAAAATTGGATAAAGTTACAAGGTTGAAAATTGACAGGGATAATAATAATGATGATGATGGTGATAATGGAATGACGGTAACATGATCTGATCTGATTTGATTATTATAGGGATAATCTGGCTAATGAGCTAGTTAACTTAAAAGAAAAATTGATACACGGTACGGTGTAATAATTTATCATAATTTAAAAGTCTCATTGAGCAGCCATAATAAAAACAACCGTTAGTTGACACAATGTTGGCATCTTTTGCAAAGATGAAATTAGCGTTCGTTACTCAGTCTCAGACATACATATGAAGTAAGTATGTACGTAATAATATATATTTTTTAGTTTTTGTTCTTTGCTTAATGCACTGCAGTTTCGCTTTGTGCTGACTACAGTTTTCAGTCAGTCCAGTAGTCGAGGCCTTATGGAAAGTCGTCTTTGTCTTTTGTGCACAGTCAACTTAATCGTCATTCCTGTTTCTGCAACTGCTTGCTGGACTGCTGGACTAATAATGTTCTGTTACTATTGCATCGTTAGCTTTTTTTTTCAGTAGCAGACTAGTAGCATGTGGCAGTAAAGTGGTAGCGTAATCTTTTTTGTTGCTGTAATTTGTACAGCTAGCCATTTAGCTAATGCTCTATTCTAGCTTCTACTCCTCCTGTCACTGGTATTTTTAGGATGATTCATTCAAGTAAATGTGGTAGTGATGATGATGGTGGTAAGTGCTGCCGAGCATGTTCGAATTACTGTTTCTTTTTGATTTGTTTTACTATGATGATAATGTGATGACAGACGCACGACAACAAAAACCGTGTGACGGTAATTGCAGAATTGCCTACATAAAAAATGTACAAGGTCTCTGTTATCTATTTCTCTCTCTCTCTCTTTTTCTGTTGACAAATCTCTAAATCCCGGAAAAATGTACGTGCATGATGATGATGATGACTCTGTTTCTTTCTGTGTGTTTGGCGTTTTTTTTTGTCTCAAGTCTACTCGCCTGATTTAAGTAATCTGTGTCAGCAGTTTCAACATTCGGCAGGCGCTCTATAGACTATCTATGAATTGCCAGGTCTGTCTCAAAAGATCTGGTAATTGTTATAATTTGTATCAATCAGGCAGTTGAATGAAACTTTTTGTAAATTTTTGATAAGCGAATAAAGTTGACAGATTGTCATTTCGACGTAGATTTAATTTAATGTTATATTGAAGGTTGAAAAGTGATCAGACCTCTGGTTTGCCGTTTTTCACTCAGATGATGACTATGAGTAGTGTCTGAAATGTCTATTGACGTCATCATCACTATCATATAGTAACACTCAGCCATTATGCTTATTTTGCTTGGGAGGACCTTTTCTTTTGTATTGTCATCTGCAATTTATAATTTCATTAAAACTACACGCAGAGCCCAGATACGTAATGGCAATTCATATTAACAATGCTATTATGCTGATGAGTAACTGAGAAGTGAGGAGCGAGTCATTGTCCAAAACAGAATCTAAGTAAGAGTAGCTTTTTACGACTCCCCCTCAAAAAGCATCTTTCCAATTTGCAAGTGCCAAAAGAGTAATTCTTAAGAAACTTGTGTCAGCAAGCTCAGCGAGCGCATTAATAAAAAAGGAAAAAAATTAAGAGCGCTTGTAATGCACTGTATAATAAATTTATATTCAAGGTTGGTCAAGGAACACATTTAAATACAGCTAGAGGAAAAATCCAATGATGATTACCAGTCCAGGTTGTAATTGCTATTTCTAGTCAGGAAATTTCCATGTTTTTGTTTCAAGAAAATGAGCTCACCAAGTGTTGTTGCTGTTCCTTGTCAAGAAAATAATGATTTTTCTAAAATTCTCATGTATTATTGAGTGAAGTATTATTTTAAGCATATACTGGCAGCAGTGCAACGTGAGAAAGTTTTGTTGGGTTACATTGCACCAACCTGATTTTACGATGTTGAACGAAGTTGTCGAGATGCTGAAATTCTGCTGCGGAACATTTATGTTTTCTTGTTTTTTATTATTACTAATATGCTCACAAGGAAGTGTTTTCCTCGTATTCGTTATACCAGCATTTTTGTGTGTGAGTAAATTGCAAGCCAATTGAAAAAGTCAGTTGTCAGGTTGTTTAACAAGTGGTATCTTCTTCATCCAAATGTTTATGTCTGATAGATGAGATGAAATAAATGTCTCTGAATGATATGAGTAACTGAGTAACAGTAGTTTCTTTAGTTCCACATATAATTTTTGCATGCTCAATGATACATTTACCACTTGCCCTGCCATACTGTCATGGCCCTATTGGCTTCATTATTGATGCTACAAAAGAACATTTTCTGTTATTGTTTCATAGTTGAAATTATACTAAATACGACGAAGTTAACGACAGCACAGATGCCATTTGATGATGTCAGATAGGAAGGAGAATGTAAACAACAAGAAAATGTTAAGCGTTTAGTTCAGTGTGGATTTACTTGAAGTCTGGCACAAATGTAACGCACTTGTCATGATGGTATGGTAGTTGATGATGATGCGGCGCCGGAGTGGAAGAGGTAAAAGGGAAAACGTCATTGAACTCGGTAAACTGTAGA
>JAHZMZ010004732.1:0-26790 GCA_027743805.1 Lepidocyrtoides sp. E14
GGTTTTCAACAGGTAGTATTGTTTTTCATTCATTTTGAACGCTCCTCACAGTAATCAGTCAAACAGGTAGAATTTTTATTGCATTATTGCTTCGTGGAGGTACCTGTAACTTGAGACTTATGCCTTATGATGAGCTGATCAACAGACTATTTTTTCTGTGCTCATTCTTCACCACATTTTTATGTCCTTCCTCCGAACACCTGCCACCTGCATGCAGTGTATCAGGCTGGTTGGGTCTGACTTGCCGGACAATAGTAACGAGAATAGATTATATTGTGGTATAGAGATTACAACAAAAATTTTGATAGTTATATTAAACAAGCATGCGTCCAGTGTATTTAAGTATAGAGTGAATTAATTATCATAATATGTATGTACAGACTGTTGTAGTGCTTGATTGTTGTTGTACATTATACATGGTCTACAGAAATTTCGAAAAAAAATCAAAATACATTTTCTTCTAGCTAGTGAGCATTGACCCCTCACAAAGCTATAATAGAACCAAAACACGATTCACTAAATTAAACCACCACATCATATTAAATGTTAAGATCAGCAAAAACTGAAAAAGGGATAATTTTAATCAATTTTGACTGCGTCTTTCTTCCGAAAAATCCTTGTTTATTGGCCATTGACTTGGAAGTAGCAGTAGTAGTAGTACATAGTAGTACAAAGGAAAGGTGTTTATTTGGTTATTTTTGAAACACAATGCCATTATATTACTTTAGAAAGCATGTTTAATAAAAAAATGTTTGTGCCAAAAAAAAGAAAAGAAAAATGCCGGATTGCGATTGCAGCCAAAACATTTAAAAAAATCAAATATTGGAGGAGTCTAGATGTCTGTCGAGTGATTAAATTTTTTGTTTTTATGTATTAGGATGATTTAGGATGGTGTGTTATTCACAGGAAAGGTGATACCAAATTTGATAAAGCAAAGTTGTTTGAAGTTGATAATGGTCACCTTTCAATCGGAACATGTAATATTCTTATGTAAATACTGTGACTTAACATTCACATAATAGGTATACATGCATAAAAGTTTAACCTATCGGCTCAGTTGTCAGTTTTTTGACTTCCTCAATGCATTTGTCCTTTTTGTAAAGAATATTTTGCTTTCAAAATCAAAGTTTGTACTAGCTTGAAGAGTTGTATGGGTCAGTTTTTTTGTGTAAATTTACAGTTCTTTTTGCTTAAAAACTGCATGATGATTTTAATGAAACATACCCTATAAGCTAAGTCAATATTTGGACACTGACAAATAGTTTCAGATATCATATGTTTACGTACCGACTAATTTCCCGAAAGTGCTCTATTCGTGCCCGTAATGATGAGATAAAATACATATATACCAAAATTATTTCATTACTTCTCTCAAATGGCACGTTATAGGAAAAGAAGCGTATGGTATCTGCGATTGTAATTTGACAAATGTGTAGAATCTGCGACAATCTGCGTGTTTTTGATGAAAATGTTGAACCATTGAAAAGTTTCTGTTACTTACTTGTATCAAGTACACCACACATACAGAAACCCTCCTTTGTAATTTCGTATTTAAAAATAACTTACTTTGCATGACGACACGGGCACGGTGCGATTAAAAAAAGAATTTTTGCTATGCTTGTACTATAAGGTCTGGGTCACTATTATATTATGTTCTCTACATGATTGGGTTAAAAGACGCTGCTGCTGTCAAAAAATGGTCAATGGAAAGCTTGATTAAATTACAACCACATACTTGGGTCACCGGTTGCATAATAGTTTAGTGAACATCTGCCAAAAAATTTTTCAACTTGATGCTTTTATGCATATTGAAAGAATATCATAATTTGATGATATGTACATATTTATGTTTTCATAACTATAATAAACTTTAAAATGTTGATTTTTGTTGGTTGAACAAGCTTGCATTGAACAAACAAACCGATAAGTGCACTTCAGTAACAATCTTGCATGCAATTCATGTTCTCTGCTAGTAGCACTGTCTTTATTACGTTTATCCCCTTGAACTTGACCTTAAGTCTGTAGATTTCACATGGAATTATGCAGTGAACACTGTTCACTCTGAACAGTACATTTATAGATGTTGCACGTTTTTAGCGATACTGGATTTGAAGCATCAATTGTAAGCCATGAACAGCTTTTACCAGAAATTGACGTTTGCAAATACTGCATGTAAATTTTCACGGATTATAATGTGCTATTTCTGGCCAAACATTTCAATTCTAAAGAGTCTGCAGTGAAGACGTTAAAAGCTATAAATTTATCTGAGACTGTCTATGCACATGTGTACCTATGCAGCTTCCTACACCAATGCAAAAAAAACCCGAATCTTATGTACCATATTGTCGAGCGTCTACCATTTGTACTGGAAATGGACTGGTAATACGAGATCAGTAATCGTAATATTGTAATTATAAATTCACGGTAGTTAGTTGCTCAAAGGAAACAACACCACAAATTTTGATTTTTAGACGAAACGAATTGCATAAAACCAAACGTACGTTTGAATGTCTTCCGAGAAAGAAAAGGAGAAATTAATCCCCTGGTAAAAGGTAAAGCTATTAATGCTATTATGATTCTACTTCATTCAAAGAAAACCTGTCTCACTCGGCTACTTAATTTATAGCACTTTAGATGCATAGGGCACTTATGGAATTGTAAAACAGTTACAAAAACTCTTTTTTAAATACTTGAAATCATTTGTCAGTTATGAATCAGAATCACATAATCATTTTATTATGCAAACACGGTTGTCTAGTACTAACTGCATGATATTTAGCACGTAAAATGTTTGTAACCTAGCTTAACCTCTGATGACTACTAGCGATAAGTCACTGCTCTTACATCATTTTTAAGTTCATTTGAAGTCGAGTACCAAAAAAACAGAGCATTTAGTAAAAATGTAAAATCGAAAGTTCAAAATATTTGTCATTTAATTTTCCTTCATATGATCACACCAGACAGTGTGGCAACCGTAAGGAATTGAAATGGCATTCTTAAAACAAAAAACGCTGTAGTGTGGTAAATGTAATTGAATTCGCCATTTCATTTCATTGTATTTAAACAGGTTTTGCAAAAATAAAAACTCATACACGTGAAATATAATTTTGTTGGCAATCTTCCTTTTTTATTTTATTCAGATCGACACTTCAAGCCATTTCCGAAAAATGAAAAATATGAGTAATCTGCGCCACCAGTGAAGCATGAGATCATCTTTGAACAAATGCTTTTATGTAAATTTTGGCCAGAAAGGTTGAATTTGAATTAATTTCATCAGACCATTCAACAAGTGGAGTGACGTCTTTTCAATATACACATATAACTGATTCCCGCAAACATATATTATACTGACTTTAAAAAGCGCGCCTCATTTCTACTTTGTACTTGGTTTGACAGTCTATGCGTCTGTCTTTTTTTTCAATGGAGCCGTTACAAAGCTTCTCTCAAGTCATATATTTATTGTGGTCAGATTCAAAGGGCCAATGTTTCTGTTCCAAAAGATTATAAAATGCGTTATTGGCTACTATCAAAAAGGTGTCATTATCATTACTCCAAGGCTACTATGATATAGTAGATACATGTTTCCAAAATATATAACCTTCTTGTATTAAATATGTGCAGTGGGTGGTATTAATTTTCTGTATAAAGTAGTGCTTTTTTAACATTTATTTGTGCAAAAACAATGTTCACAATAAAATTCGTCATGCTCTGTTTATAACTTCTTTTCTTGGATGGTCATTTCAGAGAACTTGACAGAAAAAACTCAAATTGTAAAGTGAATAATACGACTTGTTCGGTATCAATTTGACCCTTGCTCAGTGTAATATTAGATAATATAAAGCACTATGAGACATAAAACATCACTCACTCACGTCAGAGTCAGTTAGTCACAGACCACATAATTTTGAATTGTCCAAGCTTTCTTACACGCTGTATGTCCATAATTCATGTTTTTTAAAGTCTTCAAAAGTTGTAAAATTACATTTTTTTGTCTGCATTTCTCTCTTTTCGTTCAAATACTCCAAATTCCCAAATACCTCAATACTAATACAATTTCTAGGTAAAAATATGTTTCAGTAATTTAATGGTTTTCGGAAGAATTAATTGTTTGCTCCGTGTGGATGAATAAAGGCGACTCATTAGCATCTATTTCACATGTACCGGCAACCAGACGGGAGCGAAGTTCCATGAAACAGACATGTTCTAACAAATTGTTATTGATGCAATTTGGCCTTTTATCACTACCAGTTCGTGAATCACTTGTATTTTTACATGCCATATAAAATGGCAGTTTGTCCGAAATTCCGAAGTACTCTTTTTTAATTTATTGCCAATTAGTTTTTTAACTGTCTATATAAATGCGTATCTGCATACCTGAAAACCATACTGGCTAGGTATGAAATATCATTTTTTTTAGTATGCAGATTTTTCGGATTACATTACATTCGTGTAACAATACTATAGATTGGGTCTATATAATTCTAACAAAAGTTTTATGAGCTTTCGCTAGTTTTAAACCTAAATTTTTTTCTTTCTCAAATACATTTTGTTCTTTTCTATATCCATAAATTTACAGGTAATTTATTCAGGGCAATATATTTCAAATTTGCCAAACTTGTAGTTTGAAATAATAAGTGACCATCGGATTTTAACAGTGACATGCACGAATGGCTTAGGCATTGTTTAGTTCCTTTTTGATGACGCAATGAAATATATAACATGCATTAAAAACGAAGTTTGCTAGCTTTTGAGTTTTGAGTGGTTTGCATCGATATTAGTTTTCATTGTATATATGTATTTTTAGTTTTTACAAACAATTGATTTACTTAGTTTGTAATTTACAAGTTTTAAATGATGAAATAGGAGCTAGATAAATAATATCATCATCTTCACCATTTAGGTCTAGTATTAAGAAGCCAAAAAGATGCAAAATCATTGAAAAGTTCATAATTTAGATAACGATTCAACCCCCACAATAGGCTAATAATATATTAAGTTACAACATGTACTTACTACAACATAAGATAAGCAAGTAACGTCCAGCTAATTGATGCTTTCTTCACTAAATTGATCTTTTTTCTTTTAGATTAACCGGTAAAATACGTACATTTTCGCTTCCTCTCAAAAGCTTAAAATGTTTGATTGTCGGATTTCCATTAAATTTTTGTGTGCTATATATTATGTAATGCATGAAAAATTTTAATCGTTGCATATTTGATTCAAGTCTAGTTAGAGACAGTCAAGTGGCATTTGCAAAGTAAAAATTAACGTGGCTGTCATATTTTAGTGGTTTGTTGACAGCTTGTCTGAGAATTCTTAAATAATGAGTAGCTTTTTATCCCACACATCATAAAATTAATTTATACCTTTCCAGTTGCATATTAGCTTTAATATTTCATTGTGTATTACACTGCATTTCCCATTTATTGAGAAATATAAAACTAAATCGCAGTACAGAGGTTAACTGCAATAAAAACAGGATTTGATGTTAGGTGCACACACATTTAAAAAAGTCATAAATAATGAATGAACCACCAAATACTAAATCAAGCTACTTATGGGTTAGTGCGTATAGCTTTATACAATGTGTCCCATTTTGAATAATTTAACTTTTAACTCGCAAGTTTTTGCTATTCGTTTGAGTCCGAAAACTTGTTGCTTCTCATTTATGAGAATAGATGCCATTTTTATTTCGATTCCTTTGTCTACGGTCAAAATGACAGAAATACGATGAGAAAAACAAAATTTATTTGCAACTGTTTCCACTTTGACAGTTATTTGGACTTTCAATCACACGAATATACAACAAAGAAAACCCTTGCATTGTAACAAACGTTTGCACATTTGTTCTCCTTTTTTCACTCAGCTTGGTTTTTTTATAACGCTAAAATACTTAACAATTTACTACAAATAAATGAACATATTTCTACGTACGCAACGCACCTAGCTAGGAGGTGTATATTATTTTTGTGTCTGCATACACAATGTCTTGCATACTCGAATTCCATCATAATTTATAATTAGTAAAACTAACTAATTGTTTCCTAAATCAGCAAAATAATTCAGAGTAGCGGCATTTTATCTGCAAGTGAGAATCTTTGTAATTACGTCTTTCAACTGTAGTAATGTAAAAAATACATGCACACT
Source organism: Lepidocyrtoides sp. E14 (assembly GCA_027743805.1). Taxonomy (NCBI): domain Eukaryota; kingdom Metazoa; phylum Arthropoda; class Collembola; order Entomobryomorpha; family Entomobryidae; genus Lepidocyrtoides; species Lepidocyrtoides sp. E14. The sequence goes on from JAHZMZ010004732.1 coordinate 6,148, forward strand.
AATATTCAGAAATTAATTGTTGAAATCTACTATCTCATCTGACGATTGTGGTGAATGATTCTACAAACAAAATAGTGCAAACCTTCTGTTCTATTATTACTATACACAGAATGATGTTCGTATCAATTTACTAGAAAAAAGTCGCATCATTTTGGCCATCTTTAGAACTGAAAAGTATAGAGATGTATTTATTGCACTAACCATATTATGCTAATGATTGCATGCACTTGCTCTTCTATGATAGTGTTGGTCCATAAATTTTCTACATACCGACTTACTGACCATGTAAAGTGAACAAAGACCACCAAAGAATACGAGCTGATTTTTTGTAATTAATTTGTACTAAAAATGTTCATAATTAAATACTTTTAGGCAAAACAATGACTTAGTGCAGTGTTCTTTTAAAGTACAATATTTGTTTGTTATACTACCTATGTGCATCTTTGGTGATGACGGCGAATGACTGGAACACGTTGCTTGTGTTTGTGCAATATTGTATTTGCCAGTTTTTAAAACAAGTGTCACATAAGCATAGTGTGGGACAATGACAAGGAAGTCAAATTAGTTTTCGGCCAGGTAGCTTCTTGTATGTTTTCGTAGGTATTCTGTATTGTTATATATGACGTAAATTTGTGCTAACAAATTAACAATGCACAGCACCTGTCGGACATTAATTCGCACTTTCAGTTAGTGGAATGACACTTTTTTTTACCTTTTGATAACGATAATAGCTGTAAAGAATGTGCTATTCTTTACATGAGCCTGTTTGTTTTGAAACTGTATTCATCGCAGGTGTGCTCACAGTAGCTCAAATAATCTTTTTATAGACAACAAAATGCAAAAGGTAAAATAAGAAAACGATAATGTGCACAGCATGACAGCCGCACTTGACCATACCATAAGGAACATCAGTGTGACGTTTTTACCTGTTCTATTGTTATGTCTAAATTGTGTTAGTAGTTATATAGTGTAATTGTAATAATGTTCCTCTTAATTACACTTTTTTAAACAGATGCAAACGACAAACCGCAACAACCACTTGTGTGGTGCTAATTAAGAATGAATCACCCTTTTACTAATAACTTTATGCTTTAAATATGCATGTGATTACTTTGTTTACCTGTATGAAGCTGAATCATGATCAAGGTTACAAGTTATTGTGTATTGCGTGCACATTTGCATTCTCAAGCTGAATGTTGCCACAATTTCCAATTCCTATATCCTGAGCATCTCTATTATAACTTTAATTTTCCTCAGTTGTGTTAATTTACAAATTCAAGGGATTGATTTTGATTTGACATGACGAATGTAAATACTTGAGGAATGGAATATATAACAAAGATTTAAAAAGGCAGATAACGTTATGCATGACCATTTGCAAAACAAGCGCATGATATGTTGGCAGAAGTGATAATTCAAACTACAAATCTTGTCGACTGAACCTAATTGAAAAATTGGAAAAAGATTATAATTTATTTTGTTGAAATGATCTAAAAATTGAAGTATAAATCGATATAATTTTAGAGTTTCTTGCTGTAAAAAATTTGAACAAACCTTTTTTTATGGTCTTGTGAAGGAATAAAGCAAAACATTTTACCAAATCATATGCTAATGAAGACATTCAAAATTAAAAGATATTGCAGTCCAAAATTACCAAAAAGTAAAACAATTTCCAGATTTATAATAAGTACACATGCGACTGAGCATCGGTAAATTTATGATTTTATTAGACTTGAGAAAGAAAGTGCACAGAAAAAAACCGATTCTTTTGTCACGATTTTGCCAGATTGGTGAGGAGTGCCTGTCTTCTTCCACTTTCCATACTTGTATGATTCCTCAGCGTGATTACCTGACTCCTTATGTTAATTTTTCATGTGCACAGTGACCACCTAATAATAATCTCTCTTTACCGTGATTTAATTACATGCAACACAAGGATAATTTCTGATGCGGTGACTCATGTAAATAGCGAAATAAAGTAGGAACAACTTTTGCGCAGCGAGATTTCATCTTTCTATCACGTAATGCAGTAGTATATATATAGACACTTAGTGGTCATCATTCACGTTATAATATAATCATTCCTTAGTAAACTTAAACGTAGGTGTGAATAAAATGAGCATATAGCTACTCCAATTCGAATAAAGCCTTTGATGTCAATTGCGGAAACTAAAGTAAAAATTGGCTTCGTATTTAATTTGCGTTAAAAACCATTTTTTTTTTTTTTTGCAAATTATTGTTTTATTTTGATACTAGTCAGTATCACGCAATGGCTGCTTGCATAAAGACATGCTGAATTTTTAACTGGCCTAATAAAATAAAAAATCGAAGACGACTGCATAATAACATTGGCATTATTTCATTTTTATCCTTATAAATGCTGAATACAGAACAAAATTTGCATGAACAACAACACGTTTACGAAAGGCATCTTTTCCTATACTAAAATATAAATTTTTAATAATGAAAATAATACCACTACTTGTAAAGACTGCTAGTACTTTAGAATAAAGTTGAAACACTGAATATTACGCATTGTTGCATGCAAAATGAAGGACTGGTTGATGAAAGACGGCTAAAAATATAAAAAAATAATTATAATGGTATGCTTTATTGAAATCTATTTATTACGATTTCCTTTTGAAGCAAGTATTAAGCTCACTAGCGCTAACAATAGTAATAATTAATGGTACAGGCAAGTGAAAATTAATCCGTTTTTGCCCATGGTTTTTTGAATATTTATTGCAAACTGAGACCACAAATTATTATTACTTACAGTTCCAAGTTTTTTTTTGCAGATGTACACGTGGTGTTTTATGTACAGCATGTCTGTATTATTACTATTCAGTTAATTGTAGAGCAATATTGATGTAAGGGCCTGATGTAAAGGTTTCTATAAAATAATTTTATTAAAATTGATATAAATACAGGCGCCATCCGCCATGAAAATCAAGTTTATGGTTGTAATTAATGCATCAAGAAACTCAAGAAATGGTGCTCATTTAGATATAATGTATTAAATTTCTAAAAAATTGACTTATTTTCCAGGGTCATATTTGTCATTGATCTGTACAAAAAAAGTTCATATCCAAAATCTGCCCAGTAAAAAATGCTTTGATTTCTACAAAATTTCAGGAGCCAGTAGGGCAATAAAGTTGGTCAATTAGTGGCAGTTCCATGTAATTAGTACTCCTTAAGTCAGAATGGTACGTATAAACGACTAGACTACTCTTGGGAAGAGTACAATTATAGACAGAAGTCAGCTATAAGCAGAACAAATACTAAAACAAGTGTAAAATAAACATGACAAAAACTATTCCTTCCATAGCCAGCCTCAACAGCCTGTCTGTCATCAAACCAGCAAATCAGTGTTGTGGTGTGGATAACAAAAAGCTCTATCTTCTTGTCTCATATAGAAAATGGTTCCTTTTGCTGGTAATAGTTAAAGGGCATATGTCTATGTCGAGTAGAGCTTTCAGCTTTGGTTATGAATCTCTCCTGCAAAAAAAAATATAGAAGCAAAGTATCATATTCACATTTTCTCCCGTATTCTGAAAATATTTACACGTAAATTACACACACGTCATAATATAATCACTAGAAAAGTAATTTATCTTGAACAAGTTTTTGAACAATTTTAGAAGCAAAATTTTCAAAAGTAAGTTATTAACATCTTTGAGTTGTTGATTGCCAATATTATTATTGTTTTGGGAGATTATGTAATGTTTACTTTCAGGTTGACCATATGGATTAGCTATTTATAGCATTTTAAATCTAAAAAAAAAGTTTTAAAAACTGAAAAAGCTCATAGGCATGCTTACTTTATGCTCGTGTTTATCACGAAGTTAAGAAAATTAACGCACTCGTATTTTCCTTGAAGGGAAAATGTTTCTTAGTCATTAGCGTTGTTTACATTATTAACACTTTTAATTTTTAGTAGTATGGTAATGAGTTTGTTTTTTGTCTCCCTTCAATGCTATCCGTATACAAAAAATGTGCATTAATGTCTACTTTTAGTTTTAAATTTTTACTGAAAATAATATTCTTGTTTAGATTGGCAGTAAAGATAGAGAATATGTCTTCCAAATTGAAAATTCTGTTAACATAATACTAGCAAATAATTTTCTCGCAAATTTTGTAGTAATTAGGTAGTTACAAATTTTGCAACGCACAAATTGAACTACTTGTAATTTGCCGAAGTTACACTTAAAAGTTATTTATGCAGACTACCTATTAAAATCTTGTTTAGCAGGTCATGAAAACATATTTTGTGGCACATATTTTATTGTTCACGAAGAGTAACTTCAGCTTTATACGCAGGTTATTAATGTGTGCATTTAATTACTTCAATGTTTGCTGGAAAATAAATTTGATTTTCTAAATTTCATGGGGTTTTAAGTATCTAGGCATGGACAAGTATAAGCAAAAATCTTCCTAAATATTATTATGTGAGGCAAACTCTTTTACTCCATGCGCACCCATTAATACAACATTAAACATTCTGCGACAATATTTGTCTCTCGCGTAAGGTGTTGAGTGTTGAGTTTGTCACAGTCATGTAGTATATTTAGTTATGTTTGCTTACATTTTGTAACCAATGTAGTACATGAAAAATATTTATGGCCGATGTTTAAGAAAAAAAGAGCTGGTCATCGAAATTTTATGCAAAGTTACAACTAGCTTTTTTCATTGTCAACAACGTATGCAGAATTTTTCGCTAGCTAGTTCTTTTGAATTGCGTCTATACATAACTATTATAGTTACGTTGTGTGAGTCTGTCTGTGATAGCATGCCACTCGGCAGACCTTCATCATGATATATTCTCACTGGTGAAATGAGTAGCATGGAATTCTGAAACGGAAATAAGAGCTGGACTTATTTTTTTAAAAAAATAGTACAACTGTTGTTTTATAGAGGACCTTCACGGTTTTACTCAGAAAAGACTTCGAATTCTTATGAACTCAATTCACTTTCTTATTGAAAATGATCATAAACCTTTGATGGTATAGTAGATAGTATGACTCTTAATATATTAGAGTTGCAGAAATTTTTTTCATTATAGTTTTAACAAACTAATGTTTACAAAATCCCCCGTTAATTTAATAATCGCGCACTTTTCGCACATTAGTTTTGGATGTTTATTCCAAATGAAACTGTACAATATTGCTAACATTATCCATGTGAATGATATTCAAACCTACCTACTGTGTTCATATCGCATGTAACAAATTACGTAATCAGTAGTATAATTGTTGCGAATATGCATGAAAGTGGACAAAATTATCATATCAGCTCAGCAATCTTTATCTAGCTATCAAATATCCAGTTAAAGATTTTAAAATGCAAATTACAAAGTAAAAGAGTTGTGCTGCTGCTGAGAAAAGACGAAAAAGTGTGTTTAAAGGGTGAAAATGATCTATGTAGTCGTCGTCGTGTATCATTTGCTTGCATATTGCAGTAAGTTGGTAAACCAAAATACCTCCGAGTCTTGTACATATTACTTGACGAGTTGAATTAAAATTTGTCACAATGTCCACACAACTTACTTTTACTGATTTCATAGTATGACGCATTTAACATAATTGCGTATTCTACTCTTCAAAAAACTTTTCAAGTAATCTAATAATAGAAGGCGTATTTGGAATTTGAAACTGCAGACACAAAAGGATTAGGTAGATTCTAGATTTTTTTTGACAAAAAGGTATTTTTTTATTTTCTTTGATTTGGTTACACTTATACAATTGAACCATTTTGCCTTCTCCTGTCCATACGTGTGATAAGATTATGTTACTAGTTATTATACTAACAAATGAACAGAAAGTAGAAATTACTGTTGTCCCTAATCATATATCATATGTAACTTACAGGTGTACACATTTGGGTTGATGACCTCAATTGGTCTAATTTTATCAGCGCCCATCATTCCCATAAAAATACAATAAAAATTTTGCTCATAGACATGTTTACAGTTAAGTAAACAACTGAGGCATGCATGCTAAAGTAATTTTGAAATCACTCAATATTTTGTCATTACGAGGTATGTATATCCTACTTTTAAAACTCATGTTTAATTAGTCTCATTAGTATTTCTCACAAACGGAATGCTTATTTCATACTTATAATTAAATAGGTTCCAATCTAATGCTCGTTTCTGCATGTGCATTAAAAAAATTCAACATGGTAAAATATTTCTGCTTTATGATCCCTGGCTAACTGTAAAATTAGAATATCGAATAACCTCGTTGCATGCAAAAAGGATTTTCGGGAGACGGGAACGGAAGACATAACCTGTCTTACTGCTGAGTTCCTTACAGTAGTATGACCAATTGACCAAGTTTGCCGAAAGATGTTCAGTTCATTAGATAAAATGAGTGGAATAAATTGAAATAGTTGTCAATCGAAAAACGGTACACTATGATTGGATTGAAGAAATAAATTATTTGCCTTCCTTTACGTCCATGCAAGAACCTTAAGTTTTCTTTTGATTGAAACACTTTATGGTGAGGCAGTGTGGGTCTCACTGTGAGACTGAATTTTTTGTAGTTCATAACTAATTGCATGTAAGCAAGAACACACAAATTTTGCTCTTGATACATACTTATGTTGTCAGTTGCATGTTACAACTAATACCTGTCTAGTTCATAGACACAACCAAATTAACATGGCCCGTTGTCTCGTAAAACATATACTTACTAGCACAGCTCTTCTTCTTTCTATTTCTTTATATTTCTCAACTTCCTATTTTTCTCAAACTCCAATATGATAGTATGGAGTAATTATACATAAATTGATTATTAAATGAAAGTTTCCACATTACCTTATCGGACGCTTTCTTGAACGTACCTTCTTCTTTTCCCCTTGGGACTGTGAATGAACCTCCCATGTGATCACCTTTTATGTTTTACAAAATACATTTATTATGGGCTTAGAATTACATGATGTTACGCATTAAAATTGAGACAATCATAATTGTCGTAAAGAAATGTTAAATGTTTATTCCATCAGTACATCAGTCTGCTGATTTGACCAGCCTATAATAACCTTATAAAAGGGGATAATGAAGGGATGAATCATGAATCATTACTAGGTATATGTCGTATGAAACATTTTTTTAGAGATGTAGAAGAGAGTGCATGCGTGTCCGTGGATATTTACATAAAAGCTTCGTCGCCATTTGTTTGTGCAACGACTTTGTCTACAGATATTACTCCGTTAATGGTGGTCACAACAATTTACGGCGTGATTTGCATGTCCGTCCGTCTACCACCCTGTTGTTGAATAGTAAAATAGCATGACATAATGCCGAAGATGACGCTGCTGAGATAATTTTCCTTACCTTCAAAAAAGAAGGCGTTTGCAATTACATATTTATAACTACACAGAATAACTATACGAAGCAATAGCAATATTGTGTTATGATGTTTTATGACATTACATGGAATGGTAAAGTACCTGAATGCAGATCATTCGATCACTTCTATCACATCAATTATACCATCCTCAATTTCATACGAGACATAAAATCTCTAGTTATCCAAATATTATGCGTATTGGAAAAAAATAAAAGAATAAATTTTGAGTCAACTAAAACACTACGGGCGGTTGTTGTTGCTATTCGTCTTTGTTTGTAAGTAGCAAATTGGTAGCTCAAAATATTGTAAATTATGGGTGATTGCTTCAGCTTCATTTAAAACAGCAAAAAACTTAAAAAGCAGAACTCCAAAAACGGAAGCAAGATTATTTGAAACTGTCGGTGTTTCAAGTGATTGCTGGCATTAAAAAACATCAAGTAATAAAAAAAAATCTAAGTCGCAAACGGACAAAGTCATAAATGACATCAAATTACTAACAATAATCCAAAATGAGTAAAACAGGTTTACACCTAAGCCAAAATACATAAAAAGTTTAAACACTGATGATGATGGTAAAGATTATGTCTGTAAACAAAATTCTTATGCATTTCAAATATGATTTTAATATGTCGCACAAAAAGTTATTAAACTAGTGTCTGAATTTTTAAATTTTCATACCCTTTTAGGTAGGATCAACTGCAATTGTAACTTAATTGAAATAAAAATCATTGAATGAAGGAAAAGGGACAGGTGCCAATATGCCAACATTTGTAGTGGAAAGGCAGTACTTTTATTTGACATATATGGCAGTTACTGCTCAAGTAGACAAAGTTTTATCAAAGTTATTAATTGATTTTGCCAAAAAGTCCGGCTGTGGTAGAATACTTATTATCAAGTCTTCGGTGACACAAGTGCTACCGTAGCTTGCGCGTTGCATTGAAGCTGGCATCTTATTATATTAGTTTAATGATACCACGATGATAAAGTACATGACGAGTATGACGACATTATTCCAAGAAAATCTGTATAATATTGCATGTTTGGCCATACTGTGCTGAGGTTATCATGATTCTGTTCACAGAACACCCCTTCTTGCCAACTGCAAACCTGACCAGACACTGAGATACTGGACTTGTGACTACCAACTTAAAATACTTGCTCACTTCAATCTCGCAAACTTATACCTGTTCTTATATCGATCTCATCATCACAGAAATGGCATCATGTTCTTGTGTACTACTAGAGTCTAGTAACTAGACTCACTTTGTTTTTTCTCTCGCGATTTTACCTCGGTATTCGGCATGCTTATTGCTTTTTGTGAGTATTTTTGCATGGCATGCATCTGTTGTGACACTCGGTTCATATACCATACATAATATGTACATATCACATCATCATCAGCAAGAAGATCCAACTCATCTCATTTTTCTTTTAGCTAATCAAATGGAATAACTTTGCAAACAATTTCTTTTGTTGCTATTATATTGTTTATTTCTACTACTATGACTAGACCTGGTCAGCACATAGTTCAGTCCAATCTCTGAAATGTTTGCTCACTATCTTACCTGCTACATTTGATGTAAAATCGTATATTTGTCCATACATTTAAGTTTCAACAATTCATAGAAACAGCGACTAACTAAATATAATCTATAGTTGGTTACGTACTTATAATGACAGCTTTAGAGTATGCTTCAAGCAGTGCTTCTTTTCGATGCCTTGCAATAAGCAATAATAGCAATCCTGATGTATAGAATTCATTAAAAAATAAGGCAGAGGGTAATCTAAAATTGTGTATACATATTTCATATCTTGTGTCTTTATATTAATAGTGGAATAAAGGGTTTCATCACAATACTAAATTAGGAGGTTCATTACAATAATTTGTAGAATATAATAGTAGCTTCCTTGAAAATTTGCAGTCAGAAGAGTATTTGATCCTCACCTGGAAGATCGCTTGCTCTCACTTGTCCACTGTCATTTGAACAGTGCAGTAAAGTTTTCCCTTACACAGAATTTAAATGACGTTTTCGCCAACGTCTGTCTGTTTTAAAGATTAAGACTAGTTTAAAAATATACCATAAATACTAGAACCATTTTACTCTAAAAATTCTATACTACAGAGTACTGAATTAAATAAATAAATTATAAAATAACTAATTCATTTTTTTAATAATACGATTATACAAATAGTGATGTGATTACTTCGTTTCAGTGCATAAAAAGCCGTGAATTTATAATTTCAGTAAGTCAGAACTTTTTTTTTCTGTTTTCATATCGCCCCAGACAGTTTGTCGCCATTTAATTTTAACATCAAGTACATACGTGCATTACAGGTATTCAGAAAAGGAGACGTTTCGTGCACAGACTTGCCTGTTTGCGCAGTGTCAGCCAAAGTCAGAAATTTGGCAATAATACAAGACAAAAGGTTAGTAAAAGAAGCAAACAAAACATTACATAAAAATACAAAGCTTGTCGATTTTATACCTACTAATTGCCATTTTTACGCATGCCTTCAAATATTTTTATTAACCCAATAACTGACATTGCATTCTTAAAGAGTTACATTAGCTAGTAGCATAAATTAATAACAGGACGGACAAAATAAGCCTCTCAAACCTGTGGCGATTCATGTGATATTGCGCTAATGAATTTGATAATGAAAGCGAACGTCTTTCTGCGCATTCATCTTTTAACAATAACGATACATCAACTCATCTTCATTTTGTTTTGTGGGTGATTATCTGCACACGTTAGCCTATTTAAAAACATTTTTATTGAACCGTTAGCAATGAACTAAATTTTGCTCATTTGTTAATTCCCAGTCGCAAGTTTCAATCGAATAAAATTACTCGTCTTCAACTTTTATATATAATATGTAGTCAACATTAGCATCTCTCCAAAATCAACACAAGTAGAAAAATACTTTGGCAGCTATTGCAACTTCGTACTGTAACATGATTCGTTTATGTCATTAAAAATCTTATTCAATTCAATAATCATAATGATGTACCCCTGTAATTATAAAAGCGTAAAAAAGTTCCAACCTTTTTATTTAAATAATGGAACGACCATAACGGTATAAGAGCAGGGCCAGGGAGGAGAGAGCTTATTATTTCGGCCGAGAGAAGAACGGATGCGCATGCGGTCAGTGATGTATGTATAAGTAAAGTAAACTCATTCATATAGCCATCAGCATTGCCTACAAGAATTATTAAACCTTATGTGTCATAATCATACCACATTAAATAGGGGACCTTAGAATAATATATAGTGGTGCAACAACTTCGTACAATAGTGTAAAGGTCTATATTTAAATATGATAATGTGTATTCATTTTATGATTTCCTAAAAGTCTTGTTCAGACAAGTGTGTGTACATGAATGCACCTATTGTCTCTATATAATAACTACCTCTGTCTCACTTACCTACCTTATTTTCTGCCGACCTGTGCGCTTACTAACTAGTCATAATTTTGATAACTCTTTTGTTTTCATTCGTTCTTATTAACTCTAGAAATAATAATAAACATAAGATTTAATTCATTTCTTGCCATTTTTATACTGGACATTGACAGTCTCAAGATCAAGCCACAAAATATTCTATTTATTCTTGCTTATATTGACACTATATATGATCACAGCGTGTACATGAACATTGAATACTTGCTAAATGTTGCACTTTTGAAAGTGCAAGGTTGGCAGAAAGAGTCATTCATCATCATGCAAATTATAAAGTAGACTTGTACTCTGTACACACTACACACGTACATACGTATTGTTGTAGGTGTCTGTTTATGAGCTTTACATAATAACTTTTTTTCTGTATAAAATGTTTGCGTTTCTTTATACCCATGTCATTAGCAATGACTCGTTTTTTTACAAACTATAATATAGCTCAGTTCAGTGTTCATTCATAATGATAATAATAAAGCACCAAGTAAACTATCATGTTGTACAGAACATCTCACATATATAGGTATACTTTTTTTGTATGCAAATGGTGTTTTAAAATCGCTAGTAAATAATAAGGAAGGATTCTTCCGATCTTTGCTTAAAACGAAATAAAATGAAAAGCAGAAATGTGGATTTTCAATTAATTTAAACTGGTCAAGTTTTGACTAGCGCGTAATTCGCTTTTTATGCATACGTTCTCATGTGTATACACATGTAATTATTTTTACTCTAAAACTTGTAAGTCTTATTTATAACTTGGCAATCTTTAAGATAAGCTACTTAACGGTCGTAAAATTGCAAGTAGTTGACAGTTGCTTAAACAATAATTAGCTCCCCCTATTTTACGCACATTAGCATATACATATTTGTATTACAATGTGCTGTGCTGGCTGTCTTTTTGTCACAGAAGCGTCTCGTGTTGCAGTAATATACTGTGATAGTCATGTAAGTTCATGATAAACGCTAAAATATTATTTTCTTTCCTGTACGCTCGCGCTCGTTGTTACCTGTCCAAATTGAAAAAGTTTAATAAATTAATACAACCAATTGATTGACAGAAGGATCATTAGGTTGTGATTCATCAATTCATCTAAATCATAAAATATGAAGACCTTGGCAAAGGTTAGGCTAGTGCATTCATTATTACAAGTTATTTCCGATTCAACAACTGGTGGTGATCTGCAAAAAAGTAAAGGAAAAATATTATTATGATGTTGAATCTGTAATCATTTTTTTGTATACTATTACAGTAATAGTAATAATAATAAAAATATTAAAATTTACAGCCATTAGAAGATGGAAAAATCAGTCTTTTATACTTCCTGTTTTAAACTTTAAAGATTTGAATTAGTACTTTTGAGGCAATTTGATATTATATTAATCTAGACACATAATCCAATCTGGCAGGTACTCAGAAACTTACAGCAATAATTACCGCTTCTCATCCCTTTGTCAAAACATTTTTACTCTTTAAATCAAGTACCTTTCCTTATTATACGCTTATCTTGTCATCATTATTAACTTTCATTCTCTTATTTACAATAGCAAATCATACAATATGATATTTTACTTAAAATACACATAATGTCATCGAATCATTTTGACTTCCAAGGAATTTATAATAATTCCGCAAAAACTACGTACACTTATGATTACTTAATGATGCTATGTGATTTATCAAAGTAGTATATGCTATATATAGTTTAGTTTTAAACCCATTATCATCCTTTGTATTATGCTTGATTATATTAAGCAACCATTGTTGATGCTGTGTCAAATAATAAGCTCAAATTATCATGATTACATGAAGACCAACATACCTATATGCCTGCATGAGTATATTTCATAGTTTACTTGCCATTTCATCTTGCAAAATGTCAAATCGAGTGCCTACAACCACCTACAACAATCAAATGTTATAATATTATGTTTAGCTCCGTTGCTGTCAGCACGATCAATGGAGGCGTATCATAGTGTCTCCCTTCATATATCAGCATGCAATAGTGCTGGTCACGGTAATGATCAAAGTCAATTTAACAATAGTCTAGTAAATGAACTTATGACTAGGAAGGTCTTCCATGTGATGGTCATGCAAATTGCAAAATGCATTTCCTGCCATCTCCATAAATTGAAATTCTCAAATTTAGTAAATTTTGAAGTAGCATATTTTTTTTCAAAAGAGTTTCTCATTTTTTAATTATGTAGTCATTGTCTATTCTTATTATATGTCTATGTAATTGTGTTTCAACTAAAGATCATGATCATGACTGAGTTGGCCTACAAAAGACAATGATTCATCAAATTTTTAGACTTTTTTATAGCAGAAGTAGTAAGTCTCTCTTCCGTGTTAATTTTTCATATTGTCTTTATAATGTTTGCTCATTATTTCCCGGTTTTGCATGTTGGTAGATAATATATGCAAGAAATAATTCAATAAATGCTGAATGATTAAATAAGGAATGCGTAGCTGTCTTTTGTGGCTAGGTGTCAATCTAAACGGTGGTCAAAAAAAGAAAAACCATGTTTCGCCAAAATACATTGTCTGTTGGCGAAATAGCTAAATATAACAAATAAAACTAACAGACAGACAGAAAAGGTGCAAGTTTCACGGATTTTCTTGGTAAACAGGCACGGCACAAGGTACTGGTTCACTCATAACCCTGTTTCTATCCTACAAAAGATTAACTTCTTTTACCGTGAATTGTGTGAAAAGTAAGAGTCATTGCAAAATGGAATGATGCAGTTTTCTGTTATGCACCGGCAACGAAAGTGCTTCTCAGCATGGTCTGAGGAAAATTTCATGAATCATGAATATTAACTGCTGTTGTAAACTAACAATCCCGCACAGACTAACCATCTCGGTTTCAAACATTCACTTTTTTTGCCAAGAAAGAGTGAATATATTTTAATGTCTACCTATTCAAGCTTCCTACATGATATATTTTTACATAAAAAATCACGTAAACTTGCTCTGAAAAGGTTGCTTTGCAGGATAATGTGTTTTAACTTTGATAAAAATCTTTCATTGTGCAATTATTACTTCAGAAGTGCAAAATCTTATTTTACGTGCACATTCATTAGATTCAGTGTGCAGGTCATTTGAAGAAAAGAAAAACGTTCTTCAGCTGTGTTGTAGGAAGTTAGAGACCAAAGTGCTCGTTGTAGGTCGGCAGACCGACAGGTATCAAGTTCAACTTGATTTTTTTGTCGATGTTGCTGTCTGGTCCTCGTGAACTTTGACAAGCTAACCATTTAATCATTATTTCGACTTTTTGGTGGGGTTAAAGCTCTTCTAGTCAAAGCCTGTCTGGTTGGGTTGTAGCTACGTAGATACCACCAGCAAACAGTTAGTTTGCATTGTATAGTACCCACGTACCATCCCATCCATCCCATACTGTACAATTCTGTGCACTGTGTAACTGTATGCAATTCATGTATACAGAAAGACGTAATGAAAGTTTTCCCAAATCACCGTACCAGAAATAAAACCAAATGAAAGTTTCCATTTTTTTCGATTTCACTATCTAAGCAAATATGAAGCAACTTATTTTGAAAACTTGACAATTTTCTATCACATTGTAATAAAGGGTAAATTTCCTTCTTTTCATCTGCTTCCATTAAGCATACTCCGTTCATATTTTTCACTCTAGCTTACGTAATTTAGACTCAACAAGCTTTTTGAAATAATTTCAATATTCTTCATAGTGTCACCACTCCAAAGGTTGTAGTACTTGCAGTAGTTTAATGAGTGAAGCAAGCACAGTTTAAACTAAGATTTTTATCTCACTACAAATTGCTATCATAAGTTAACTAATTTGCAAATTTTGTAGAAAAAGGTGCAGTTCTGACTACACACATGTATGCACATAGGTAGACATGTAAAATACTTTAAATACCTACACGTACATAGGTATGCATGCAAAATTTTGCTCTTTTATTCTTTCTTACTTACGACATTTTTTGACAATTGTTGAGCTAACATAATATCTTCTCCATAGCCGTCGAGTGTTAAATTATGTTGATCTGTACCTACCTACTTAAAATGGTCACAATATAAGACTTCATGCAAGGAAATATAGCGACTAAGTTTTACAGAGATTTTTTCATTATATCGTCTATCGTCTTTACCATTAGTACCCATCTTAAATAAATGCACACTCTGCTACACCAACTTGAATACCTATGTATTTAAAGTTGAATGTGTGTTTTTTATCAATTAAACTTGATTCAGTAAAATGGAGTTGATTCCACAGTCACCAGGCGAAAATGTACTTAATAGTAGTCTGCAAAATACCCAACCTTATTTCTTAGATTCAGGTGCAGGATTATTTCTCCTCCTCCGTCTATTGATATCATCATCCGTTTATTGTACAATACCACACAGCAATAATTCAAAAAAGTACTACACACGAAGATGCATAAAGTAAAAATCACGGACAGTGTTAAATGAATGATGCATATTCATACATAATTGAATTTATGATTTGTACCACCTTACACGCAACTAAATCTAAAATGGTCGGTTTCGGCTAAACATATTATGTAAATAGACAACTTGATACCCAACAAATCAAGAAGATTTAGATGCAATCTGACAATGGTAGTGTAATAATAGAAGTTTCATAAGTACGTGTATTGTGGCTATACATGTGTAAATATTTAGTAGACAGTTGATCAAACAAAGACTAAAACTTTGTTACCTCTCGTCTCGATTTGATGCTTTTTATATTCGCGTGGATTTTCTGGCCTTTGAAAAGTTATGAATGAAATCGCCACAAATAATAAATTTGAATGAAAATTCTTTTTTTTTCGTGTGGCAGAGTTTGAACTTTGAAGACAAAATTATTAGGTAAGGTCAGAAATATCCTATGATTTGATACATTTTACGTACTTATGCTCGTGTGAGCTAATAGTAAATGTTAATTCATAAAATTACGAATGCAAGTCAAGTCAAGTCAACTCCTCTGATGTTTGCGACTTTTAGCAAAATAAAAAATAAATAATGCGAGTATGATACCTGACCAAGTACATAGTTATAAGCAGGTACAAAAACGCAGTAAAATTTTAGATATAAAATAAAAACTAACGATATTTCTAAAATATATTAATTTGATTGCACCTTATTTCTGCTGAAGATAATAAAAAATAAAATAAACTTACATCCTTCAGGCGTTTAGGATTTGTGGCGACCATTGCATTGTACTATATAATACCCATTATGAGGCAGTTTATACTTTTGTCCTTGACATTGCGCCCACAGTTATTGTGAGGTCAAATGATCAAATCAATATATCACATCAAGTTGAGTAGCTAATATGACTAATAATGACTAATGAATGACTAACAAGTTATAATTAATAAAAAATGGGAGGGAAGGTGTTAAAAGCTATGCACCCAGGAATTTGTCCCAGTCGATAGACGTTGCAAAATAGACAAATTAGTATTGATGTCCTTTTCCTTCCTCTGTGAAATAATTAAAATTCAATTTTTAGTAATCGATCCCAAAAGTAATTTTTTATTTTATGTACTACTTCTTTATTGACAATATACCATAAATGCGCAGTTTCCGACAACAATGATACACTCATTGAGCATAAGCAGACAGTGAATCTACAGAGAGATAAATGCGTTCTTCTTTTTACTCCGACTCCTGGCCTTCCATTTACGTTTTTCACACAAGGCGTATGCAAAATAAAATTGTTTCCTCTCCCCTTTTATAGGGAAGGGTAATTAATCCTAAACTGAGGAAAAATCACAAAAGGGTTCTTTTTATCCAGGACACTGATAGACATAGAGTTTGTATTTATTAGCAGTATATCTGAATATTGTCATTACGTTGTAGAAAAAATATTAAGTGTATAATTTCTATTTGCAAATATTTATGATTACTTATATAAACATATAATGGCATCGTGTTGGGAATGAGTATTTTTTAAATTCCATGTTAAATGACAACTTTCGTGAGAAGTTTTGGACAGATTGTACATATAATGCAATCTTGTCAACCAATTTCTTTCCAAGTTCGTTTTTTTGTTACTCACTCACTCACTCACTAGACATTGATGCTGAAGTCATATTGTTATGTATAATATCTTGCTACTATATGCAATCTTATGCCTGAAGATAACATGATGTTCCTGAAAAATCACAAAGAATATTTTAGCTCATAAAGTTATTTTTCTCTTTGTAATGATTATTTGTAATTTGCCGAAGTAATATGATGATGATGATATGATGGTTTCTACTAAGAAGACAGATTATCATCATAACAGTGCGCCCTGTGATTTACCTGATACTTTATGCTGCACGAAACATGAAATGTGATACCGCATGTTGTATTTTACATTATGGAGACATGTCTTGTGAGAAAAATATTGTTTAGCTTATGAATAGACTATAAAAATTAAGTGGAAAATGCAAATCATACGCAAAAAGTGCAGTTTTTATGCTTCTCCATTGGACGTAGAAGCAATTTGTCCAGCTATCCAATTTAGTCAACGAGTCAACAGCTTAAAGTTGAGATATTTTGCGTAATCATGATTTGCTCACATTTATCTCTTTCTTCCAAAAAAAATCTCTTTGCACTGGTAAGCTGCACCCTTTTGCCATGTAAGCTGTGAGTAGAAGCATCAAAACTTTTTCATTTTCATTATTTCCAAAATCATTTTTACCCTTTTCTCAAATTCTGATTTTGATGCCAAATTATCCACTGGTAATAATTAGCTCTGTCCTAGTTATTCCTCCAAGAATATAATAAGATATTTGATTATTTGTGTGCACAAAAGCTTCACTATCCGTCAGTCATTATTTTATTAAAAATGGATTGGTTACATTTCATGATCAACTCGCCCAAAGGGCTATGAAGCATCGGCATCGACTGTCTTTTTATAAGCAGCATAAAATCCGTTAATCTATGTCTGATTGTGGTTTTTAGTATATTTTCTGACTCTATCATTCATTGTCAACTTTTTCTTGTAAAAATATTATATAACCAAACTACCAAATCTCATTAGTAATTTTTTCGTTATTCTGACTAGATTGATTTTCTTTACACAGTCAAAAACCATCATAACTCATAGGAATTGTACGGGCAAACGCATTTTTGAGTATGTATATAGTGGTCAGACAGGAATAGCAGATTTTTTATCAGCTCACTGATGAGATGATAATTATGATGTTCAGACTTATCACATCACAACAACATTTTGAAGATCTTATACCGACTTTTTGCGTCCAAGTCAGATTTTTTAAAATATTTTTTAGTTAGAGCCTCTCTGTTGTACTTATCGTCACCATTTAAAAAAAGAATCCGATATTTTTTTGCTGCTTCTTTCTAACAAGGTAGTCAGTAGTCGCACAATTTTCAGCAGGTTTTATAGTGATTGGTGTAAATAAATGATAATTTATTATATTTGGACAGTGTATGCTATCACTGCTATCTGTTGAGCAAGCATTAGGCACATGTTTTTCTTGTAAATGTAAAAAATGTGCTCAAAGTGCACCTACTATGTACTCTATTGTTAAATGAAGGTACTATTTTATGCAAACAAACTAGGAGCCATTAGCACTCCATATTCCACAGAAAAAGTTAACGAGGTTACTTAAGTAGCTATAAAAAATAAGATCGTGCCTTGTTCTTACTGGTTGTAATACAATATGAGTACCATTAGGTGCTGGTATATATATTGATACTTGATTTAGCAGTGCGTTAAATACGTCAGAAAAGTAAGCATAGCTGTCATCTAGCTTGTTTGTCATTTTTCTCTGTCTGAAAATAATGCGCATGTTAATCGTTACATAATGATAAAAATATTACGGCTTTTCCTGGTGTAGTAAACATGTATACAGCCTATAAAAAGTATACATGTACGTATGTATATACCTAGGTATGTGCGTGAATGATGTACATTATTGCCTTATTGCTTTCTGTTTTTTTCCATCTTTAAAAAGTCCTCAATTGAAAGTTGTATGTCATTTAGCGTCAAGTTTTGTCCTTTTCTATTTACTATCAATATTTTGTTACTGCTAGGATTTCCACTATTTACTTGGGATATATGCGAATTACGATTAGAACCTTAATGAATACGTCATGTGCTTTCTGTGCAAATTTTTTGAGTATCCGTATTACGTAGCTCGCTGCTTTACAGACGCCATGTGCTAAAGTGTAAACAATGACCAAGCACATCTTCAGTGCTTAGAATCATTTCAATAAATCACGGTCATTTGAAATAGTAAAGCTAGCTTCTTGTGTGAACAAACCTTACCTACCGTAATGACACCCAGTTAAAAAGTTCCCGAGTCTTGTCTAACTTGCTAAAAGTCTTCAATCCTTTTTGGAAGTCTCTTGTCGTGACTAGAATCTTTTAGGTAGTTTTTTTATTTTGGTTCTTGTCTGACGTATTATGTTTATCTGTATAGTTGGTTTATTAATTCGAACGTTTAATGCATCAAATACATGATTTTAATGGAATTTTTAGATATTTTGGAAATACAAACATTTTATTTTCGTTTTACTTCCATTCGTCATTTAAAAAAACCTAAACATGGTAAAGGTGTTATTATAAATTTTTGCACAAAAAAAATGAGTTTATGCGCATCAGAGTTTTGAGTTGAATTGGAAAACAATTTATATATATAATTATCTAAAGGTATAGTAAAAGGAAGATGCACTCATTAAACAGCTCGCAGCGAAATTTAGTTCAAACAAGTTGGCATGCTTGGTCAACCCATTGACGCATGGTATATGTATTTATGTATGATAATTGAGGCTTGATCTTTGATGACAAATATAGAAGGCAAGCAATGGCATAAAATGCAAAAAAACAAATGGAATCTTACCTGGTTAGTTTGAGTTTTTGTTTTATAGATCAGATCAGGGCCTTTATGGTGCCTCTTTGACGTGCCTCATTCTTTACGTGAGCATAATGATTTTTTGATTAGATCAAGTTATGCATATCGACAAAAGACATTGTAAATTGTAGGTAGGTAGAAAGCCATATCCTATATTATTTAAAAATTAGGCATCATTGTCAATCTATTCGCTTTATATTCAGCTACAAAGGTATATATATAACTACCAATGTGAAGTAGTCAGTTTCCCAAAATTTTTATTCTTTTTGTCAACTAAAGAATGAGCCAAGCTGACACATTAGTTAGTTTAAGCAAGCAAACCATAAAATTAAAAATGCATTTTTGTTTGAATGATGTTTTTACTTCATTTGATTTACTCATGTACTAATTGATAATTATTACTGTGCTACTTCGTGCCCTGCGTTCAAATTGCAGTAATTATGCAGTTGTTAATGATAAAATGGCGACTTTTAATTTCGATGAACTTGCTCTAGTGTGAATTATTTATGTATTTTGACAAAAATGTCCAAAAATGTCGTAAAGTGTTCGCGCACAAAAACTGGATAACCCATTCATCAAACTTTCAAAGAGTCTTGGCTTTAGCTAAAATATCATAAAGAATGATGAGAAAATAAGAATACCTATACACAAAGATTGAATCTGCGGAAAAGTCCTGATCTGTCACTGCATATTTTTCTATTTTTCACAACCAACATGGAGATGGAAAATACCACATTAAAGTTAATTTTTTTTTACATAAACTCGTTTGCGGCGTATGCCTTTTTGTTTCAAAATGTTACTGGATGCCAGCAACAAAATTATCTTGGTAAATGACATACAGAGGCAAAATATAATTTTCACAAACTCGTCTTGCCTGATGGCAAGCAGTTTCCCAATAATGGTTGCCTATACAAATTAATATGCATCGCGTAGCGTAATGTAGTTTTATTCTGACACTGGCTTTGGCAGAAAGTGAATTGTTAACA
>JAHZMZ010004733.1:0-10161 GCA_027743805.1 Lepidocyrtoides sp. E14
GTCAATTATAAGAAATATCGAAGTAGCACAACGGTAAGCAATATATATATCATCTAAATTTCTTGACTTTTTAAGGTTTAAAACTTAAGTAACACTATCTTTTATCAACTCATATAAGGTTTGCATTGATAGCGGAACAAGTAGTGTCTACGTAGGCAGTTAATAACTTGCATGTATTGACAATTTTGAAGTTGCTAAATCACAGCAAGTCGGACTATTATGTATTTACGTATGTATGTATGTATATATCTTATTTAATGTCATTTCGTCGAATAATTCTTGAGAAATATTACCTGATGAAACCTTGCAATATTCCATCTAATAATAACATAATTTGACAATGTACAATCTACGAATGGACAGACAGACAGACAGATCAGGCAAAACCAGTAACTTACATACAATTCGCATGTTAGTTAATAAGGTACATATACCTTCTCATATAATAATAAAGTACATACATATAGTAAAGAGTGAGCCATTTTGCCAGAGTATTCTTTGTGTGAATTGTGGAATGTGTTTGTTCACAGCGTGCTTTTACTTTTAATCTAATCTAGGTTCCAACCAAAACACATAATACTCGACTGTCCAGCCAGCCTCGCCAAAGACATAATCATAAGTCACGTTCGCGACTTACACCTAGGGAGACGTACTTATCACTACTTGATCGCCGGACTAGTAAGCCTTTTTTCCTGTTACTCTCCCTGGAAAAATATTCTAACCTAGTTTGGTTTTCATGTCTTAATAGTTACTCGCTTCGCGTAAATGTACAGGGAGTAAGTAGTAAGTAGGGGCATGCAGTAGCATTAGTAGTGTATTATTATTACTTCCACTATGCGATCCCAAATACATTTCAATCGCTAAGCAGAGGGCCAAGTGGGAAGGTGGATGAAAGCGAACATGATTTGGCTCTTGTGAACCCCTGCGGTACAATAACAATTTTCTACCAGTGAATGCTTTTTATTCTTTTTAATATTATCCTGATAACTTGATCAGATCAGAGGCATACATGCATGTCCACTTCTTTACAATCACAATAAAAAGCTTCTATTTGTACAGGCGTTCGATGAGCCTTGGGAGAGGAGCGTTGTTGAGTTTACTGCAGTGAACATTACCGGCTTCCGAATGGTTGATCCAGATCGGAAGTTTGTAAAAGACTTTCTCTCAAAATGGGCGACACTGGATACCAATCAATTTGAAGGCGGTGGAAAGCGATATATTTCTGTAAGTTTACAACAATTAAACAATATGTTGCCCACTAAGCGTGTCGTTACGAATACGAAACACAGTTAATGATACGGCCACATGTAAAGACCGTTATGAACGCATATATGTATGTATTTTTGTCAAATGCTTTCGTACAATTATCATGTAATGGTAGCAATTTAATGGTTATTTTTGGCAACATGCGTGAATGAATTCTCTGTAGTCAAAAGTGGCATACATATATACGAGTATCGGACATGGAATTTTGTACAAAATAAGCTAGTATGCTAGCAAAAAGTATGTTTTTCCCATGAAAGTACGACAACTATGGTTCCAAAGAAATTCCACGTCCACGGTATTTATATCCATACCTTCTTTACAGTATACAGCTAAAACAAGGCTGGTAAATTAAACATGTCATTGGTCTTCCAAACAATTATAAAGCAGTTACAACCCTACCAGCTTTTTACCCAATATGTGGCCAAGTTAAAAGAATTACAGATAAATGATAATGTGTGCTATGAGTGTGTGGAATTCACATTAGTTTTTTCTTGTTTCTTGTTTTCTGAAATTAAAAGGCCACAGCCGCCCTAATGTATGATGGCATGTTGGTAATTAAAGAAGCCTTTACCAACATCCTTCGGGAAAATCCAAACGCACTGCACCGAGAAAAAGGCCGTAATCTGACTTGTAATTCTGGTATTGACTTTCTCAATCCAATTGTTCCGTTTGAGCACGGAAAACTGATCAACGAAGGACTACGCAGGGTAACTAAATTCCATTTTTAATTATACAAGCATTGTCCATACGGATTGTAGATGTTGCTGCACAGCGTGCAAAGACGTTCGCGTGGGTTGTTTGGTGGAAGTAGAGAAGAAAAAAAAAATACTAAAAGCGTTCATTGTTTCGCGTTTTCATGTTACAAATCCCAATATATTATCACAAGCAAGTTCTTAAATATTGTGAAAAGTCATAATATTTCATCATACCATGCAGACTATTTTCATACCCTTTTCAAAACCCCAGAAAGCTTTCCATATAATTAACTTTAATGGCGCAATATGTTTAGCATGTTGAATATGCTAATGCTGCACAAAGTTTATAGACTGTGCGAGTTCCGAAAAGTAAACTAATATTAATTAATAGAGAAAGGTGATACTAATGGGATTCGGCAATGATAATGTGTTGGACCACACCCAAAGCAAACTCGTATAAAATAGTTTGTTGTAACCTAAATACACGGAAAAGTCTGTATTTTCCAAGACAGTGACAACATGTTATATATCTTTTGTTCTTTCTCAGTTAGTTTTGTATAATGATGTATAGCTACCTCTCTAGAAAGTGTACATGTATTACTATTATTGACTTTCAGCACGTGATGGATGCCAGCACTTCTGTAGGATCTTTTTGTTATAGGATTATGCGTTCATTAAAACACATTGTCTTTATGTGCCATTAAGCTGAAAAACTACATGTTTCTCACATCATTTATTAAAGAAGCGCTAAGTTCATTGCTACTGACATTTCAGGTACAAGCAGATGGACTTACTGGTCATATTGAATTCAATGAACAAGGCGCTCGAACAAATTTCACTGTTGACGTGATGGAAATCACTCTGGAAAACGGCCAGACAAAGGTAAGTAAGGAATATTTTGTACTGCCGTTATTGTTATGGCCATGACGTTAAATTGAAGGAGGCTCTGTGGTGCCGGTGGTGAACACAAATTTTAGGCAGGATAAGTACACAGAAGCAATAATGTAGCATTTTAAGTACACGCACACACACGTCTATAAAATGGAGAAAGTCAATAGAACAAAGCGGCTTTCACCAATTTCACGGTGGTAGAAAGTGGAAATGCTTTTTGCTGCACAGCATCCACGAAAACAGTTGAAAAAGTGGAGAAAAAAGAAAATAAGAGATGAAACAGAGATCCACGATGTAAAAAGGAAACGGTGGAAAATGGGATGAAAAGCAAGAAAGCACGATTACAACGACTTTCTTTCACTCTCTCTCCCTCTCTCTCTTTCAAAAAGAGTGGATGAGAGCGTACCGTTCCATTTCATGCATAAAGTACGATGCACACAAAACATTTATCGATGAGCATATAGAAGCACAGTGTAACGCGTGAAATGAATTGAGCTTTTATTTTGCGTGCGCACAAACTTTTGATTGTCATGTTTTTGTAGTTTCTTTATTCCACTTTTTTTACTGAATCTTTCTTTTATTTCTTACTTTCATCTTCTTCAAACTTCACAAGGTTGGAGAATGGTCGGATGTCAGTGGATTTATCACAGCTCAGCAATTATCCGATCCGATGAGTAAACTAAAGAAACCTGATACGAACAAGGAATATATTGTGACAAGCATTCTAGAAGAGCCATATTTAATGTTGAAGAAGGCAGAAAAAGGAGAAAATCTAACGGGAAATGACCAGTACGAAGGATTCTGTAAAGACTTGGCTGACATGATTGCCAAGAATATGAACATAAAATGTAAATCTTCCTTTTATCCACATGCATTAAGCGTAAATGAGTTTAATTAAAAAAAGTCAAAGCGGTATTTTTCCCAATTTGCATAATCTGTAGATAAAATACAATTGGTAAAGGATAAAACGTATGGAGCGGAAAACCCTTCTTCGCCTGGTGGATGGGATGGTAAGACAGAATTACATTTACATGTCGTACTTAAGATTGAGAGAAGTAAAGGCCGCGTTAACGCTTGAAAGTGTTCATATTGCAATCGTCTCGTATTTTTGAATAATCTATTTTTGCAGGTATGATAGGAGAGCTGATACGTCACGTAAGATGAAACCATTCATTTCCTGCTATTCCCAGCTAAAGTTTTATTTTTCTATGCAACTAAATATTATGACACCAAGTGTATGTTTTTGATTTCAAAATGCCATTGCGTATCATGTTTTACTGCAGAGTAGTATATCCCTTTTCTAGTTTAATATGAACTTTTAGTAGCATGTCATTGAGCAGTATATTTATTACATATTGGTCATAAAAAATGATGCTTCGTGGGTATGTCCAAGTCCCTCGGCCAATACCATATACTAACAACAAAGCCGTTGCTTTCTTTCCCAATAATTTTGTCCATTTGCACACTCTACTCTAACTTTCAACTAACAATATGTATTATATGTTCACCTGTACAAGATTATGTTTAGATTGAGACTTTCCATCTAATACATCCGCATTATTAACAAACTATAATACTTTTGTGTGTATTTTGTACCAAATCGAACAATAACTAATTCGCATTAGAAAATATATTCTGTTGCAATGCAAAATGTAATAATAATAATAATAATAATATGAATAATATTATTAATTGATATACTGCTGCTGCATTGAATAAATGAGCCAGGAGAAGAGACAAAAAAACCCCTTGAACCACTGCGGGGAATTTTGGAGTATAAATTTTGTAGTCTGCTTGGTGAATGTGATATATGATCAGATATTTTTTTTATAGAAAAAGAGTCCAGCCAATTTTTTTTAATGATGGGATTGATGCACTATCTAAAACAACAACGCAAAAATATTAGTTTAAGAATAGTAGCGGAGCAGTTTACACAGCAAACACACTATAGATGCTAATAACAATACTAAGTAGACTATTGTCTTCTTAGGTTACCCCATTAACACAGGGCTGTGCTTTATTCGATCCACCCACTTGTCGCTGAAAGAAATCCGTATTCAGATTGCAATTCTACCAAAATGCACCTATAATAATAAATATTATATAATAACAACCTCTTTCCAGAAACACCATAAATTCTAGTTTACAGCTATGTAGTAAATCGTATAAACTTTCATGAGCATTACAATAAAATTAGAGAACATCATATCACCACGAACCATTTGAGGCAGACCCTCGAATAGTTTTGAATCGCTGGTGTGCTGTGATAGATTCTTCTTTATTTTTCGTTATCATTGTTCTGTACAAAAACCATGTAGTACTGACTATATATTTGTTTCTCAAAGAGTTATTCGAATGTCTGAATGTGAATGAATATATTGCCCGATTTCGGAATGTATAAAAATGAATAATTATCAACCATTGATGTTTAGTGTCATTTTCCTCCTTTACAATCATATATAGCTGCATTTTTTTTCGTAGTTATTTATAATAGTGTCCCAGTTATAAAAGTGAACGTTTTTGTTAGAAATTATATCAAAACGCATTTCTCCAACCATGACGGTGAGAAAGAAATAAATACAATTGAATGCGAGTAAAACTAACGGTTAAGTGTAATTGTTTATGGTCTGTATATACGTATTATAACGTACTATCCGTATTCCGTATACTATATCCATTACATCGACGTAATGATGAGCTTGCTCTTCCCTGTTTCCGTTGTCAATTGAGATCATCGTATAAAAAAAAGACCTTCCTTTTTCATTTTGTACCGAGTCTGCCGCATCCGTTTAAACTCATATAAGCAATTCTTTCTTTTTTTTTAACGAAATATTTATACAAATAAATCAACTTTACTGTCAGGAAGCGGACATGTCCATATCCTCATTGACAATCACAGCACATCGCGAGACGGTTGTAGACTTTTCTATGGATTTTATGGAAGCTGGAATCAGTATAATGATCAAGAAGCCACAGACAGAAATGCCCGGAGCGTTTTCCTTTGTAAAACCGATGCAAGGCTCCATTTGGTTTGCTTCATTTGCCGCACTTGTTGTTGTAGCCAGTGTGCTCCTTTTAGTGCAAGGGAAACCTAATAATAGCAATAGTAGTGCAAATAATGATGCTGCCAATGCAGACAGCAGCCACACCACATTCCCTAACACTCTTTGGTTCTCCATTGCCAGCGTTTTCCGACAAAGTACTCCATTCACACCACGGTAGGTGGACTAGACTATTTAAGAAAGTAACCTGTCAATGATACTACTTGGTAGAAGTCCCTTCAGTACCTATTCATCCTGTCACTTTGTTCATTCTGATTACGGTAAACAGGGACAAGGAGTAACAACTCGTATCTTAAACGGCGCCTTTGCCACTAACACTAACATGAACAAGCAGAAATTTAACAGACACAACATACCTACCTACATATTATTATCATACTTTTCCAGGCATTAGTTTACACAAACCTTTTCTTGGTCATCATGAATATCATGTAGCGACGCAAGAGGTTGACTGAATACTAAAACGCTGGTAAATTGCTCCGTTACTATATTTTGGACATTAATTAAAGCATGCACGGTTGTTCTCATCGTTAAATTATTTATGAGTTGGGATAGTGGGATGTTGAGAATACTTACAGCATCTTAGAAAGCAGTTCAGATGAGAATGTAGTTGAACAACTGGGGTGAAACGAGAACAGTGAAGTGAAACTAAGAGAGTATATAGTAGCTTAGCATTTGGGCTAAATGTTTTTCCATTTGACTCTAGGGAATTGAGCTCTCTTCTCCTGCCTCATTTGTTTAACCATGTACGCATTTAGAACAGAGTGTCCGAGTGTGGCTCCTTAGAAAAAAAATGTAATTTGCTACATGGCATAACAAGCAGGAAAAGTAAGTGAAAATAGTTTCTTATTCTCAGGAGGCAGATGCTGCGATATCTCCACTAACAATCACGGCTGATCGAGAGCGAGTGGCCGATTTTTCAAAGCCATTTCTCAACCTAGGTATCTCGATCATGTTCTACAAACCCAAGAAAGCCAATTCGGGGGTCTTTGGCTTTATGAGTCCATTATCAACAAATACATGGTACTTTCAACTATAAAAGTAGTTAATAAAAAAATAACCACCAATCTCTATATATACTGCATACCAACTAATTTGATGAAATGATAGTACTAGCGGTGGTGGTGGTGGTGGTAATAAAGATTTAATTTGGAAGAAAAATTATTGACTGTCTCGAAATGCCCCGAGAAGCAATCCAGTTTGATCTTCTATATCCTCTCTTCCAACCAGGTACTGTGTTATTGTCGCGTACATTGGTGTTAGCTTCGTGCTCTACATTGTATCCAGAGGTAATCCCACAGAATGGATCACGGAAACTAAGGGAATGCTCCATAATCAGTTTTCCTTCCCAAATGCTCTTTGGTTCTCATTCGCAGCTTTAGTACAGCAAGGAAGCGACTTAACCCCAAGGTTTGACCGAAAATTCACTTTAAAACACTGTTTTGTAGTACATGCGCGTGTGTTCTTGCTCATTAAAGAAAAGCGGTACTCTTAGACGGAAAATTCTTGCTGGTTGTTTTATCCACTGCACATTACTTGTAA
The DNA here is from genome assembly GCA_027743805.1 of Lepidocyrtoides sp. E14. NCBI lineage: Eukaryota > Metazoa > Arthropoda > Collembola > Entomobryomorpha > Entomobryidae > Lepidocyrtoides > Lepidocyrtoides sp. E14. The sequence goes on from JAHZMZ010004733.1 coordinate 7,457, forward strand.
CATGTATTTCAATTTTAAACCTCTTGCATCGCTTGCGTTTTGGGTAATTATTTTTTTTTGTACGCTAATTTAAGTGAACTGAACAAACAAAACACGAACACAAAATAACACGCTTTCACTTTCCTTGAGTTTCTAGTTTCCACACTAGAAGACAAACGGTAAAGTATTGCTTTAAGATTGCATTACATTGCACAATACAAATACAAAGTTACTTTTTATGGTGATGACGGTTGGTATTTGGTACATGGGGTGGTGGAAAAGTTTTGTATATTTTACAAAATATTTTTGAGCGTTGTTGCTAGCTTTGTTTGCATACTAAACACTACTAAATACGTCAAGGTACACACATAGCACTAATGCGAGGAAACAAACATTTCACCTTTTTTGCATAAAACCATTCCTCATGTTTGCTCATGCGGTAACTGCCGAAATGACGTAAGGCGTAAACTAGCTATACATTTGCCTACTTACACACCCCGTGGTGGTTACTTGTGAATCACAAGTTGTGATGCAATGTTTATGTTACACACACAAAGTTGAGATAGGTAGATATTTTTTAAATATCTAGATGACTACAGCTAATAAACAAACAAAAAGCATAGAGTAGCGTATAAATAAACAACCGTATTTATTTACTGCGTGCCGAAACTAATTAACAACTCCTTGGTTAATGTACTGATGAATACATTTAGTACTTGAAGTGGAAGAATAATTTTTAATGCCTTTGTCTCAACTCTCGTTTTGGAACATGGAAATAGAATGAAATTAATACCAATGTATCTAAAAAGTTTGCACTTTCTCTCAATGCACACCACCTAAAATACTTTTTTTTCCATGATTTGACACAGGTCTTTTGCCGGGAGATTAATTTACAATATTTTACACCTCCATTTTCCCTTGAAAAGTTTCCTCGTTAAAAGCACATTTTGCCAGGAAGAAACTAAGAAAATAAGATTTAAAGAACATAAACCCCCAAAAAGTTACACATGCATGGAGGAAATGCTATGTTTGATGCGTATTTCGTAGTTCACCCTCTATAGTTGGCAAAAAGTACTTACTTGGTTTCTGATAAAATTTGATGAAGATGATGAATCGTGATGATATGATATGATATGTGAAATACTAAATGTAAATAATGAAATCTTTTATGGAATAGAGGTCCGAAGTGCCTGTGTACAAACGGATGTTTGAATTCATGAGTGGTCCTAATCAACTTAATGTAAAAAGCTACGTTGATGGAATTAAATTAGTGAGGGAGAAGAAAGGTAATGCTCTCTGTATTATTAAACAACTTCTATTTTACTAATAAGCAAGTATGCATGAATCAGATTCGTCCATTTACAGCATGACTTGGACATGTTTACAAACGTGCTGAATGCAATTAAGCCATAAAATTAGTTCATTTCATCACATCTTTATTAAATTTTAAGAGCAAATGTTGCTTTTGAATCTATTTAAGGAAAATATGCTCTTCTCATTGAATCACCTAAGAATGATTACACAAATCAGCGAAAGCCTTGTGACACAATGAAAGTTGGGCCCAACCTGGATTCCAAAGGCTTTGGCATAGGGACTCCTCTGGGATCACCTTTAAAGTACATTAAAGCATACTATTATTATGGCTACATGAGGAAATAATTTCAGTCTCACTACATTAATTCTTATTATGTTGTCGCCTTTCTGTAGGCACCAAATTAACTTGGAAGTTTTGAGACTAAAAGAAAATGGAATGTTGAGCAAGTTGGAAAGTAAATGGTGGTTTGAAAGATCTGAATGTGATGTGACCAACAAGGTAAGACTACTGCAGAGTATTTCACATAATTTCCCCATGTTTTAGGAATTGAAAACATTAGAGTGAATTATAAAAATGAAGCCAAGGATTTTCAGTCTTGATGCATGCAATGCTACAAAATAATATGTTGTTTCCTTTTTTACACAGCAAGAAACAGCGACGGGAGATGAAGAATTATCATTAGGGAGTCTTGCTGGAATATTTTATATCTTAATAATTGGTTTGGTATTATCCATGATTGTTTCATTCCTGGAATTCTGCTACAATTCAAAAAAGGAAGCCCAAAAGTCCAAGGTATTTACGAATGAAAGTTTTCTGGATCGTTAGAAGTTTTAAAATTGAACCTTAATGTTCTAAAAAAATCTGATTTCATGTAATGATAATGACTTACATTTAGCTGACTTTAACTGAAGCAATGAAGAAAAAGGCTAAAAATACCATAACCGGACCACTACCGACAGGTAATGGAAATAGTGATCCAATTGCATGCATACATTAATATATTGAAGCACGAGATTAAGCTGCTACACAGCATAAAAGTATGCAAAGCTAATATAATAATGAATTTAGCTATGTATATATATCACTTTTACGTGTTTTATAGAATCGAAATAAAGACAAGTTCGATTACATGTACAGCATACAACGGTATTAAATTCGATTTCATTAGCTGCCCAAACAAGATTAAATTACTGCTGTAAAAATAATTTATTTTCATCATATTCACAAGCTCACTTTGCATCCACTGACAAAAATAGATGTTACGATAAGTCTGATACTATAGACTCAAAACTCATTTCATTTTCTGATAAAGGACACATTGAATATTCCTTGGCACACGAAGAGTTGGATTTACTTTTCATGCCAAACGTAAGAGCTTTAGAAAAAACGTCCATAATTGTTGGCTTATCAA
>JAHZMZ010004734.1:0-13440 GCA_027743805.1 Lepidocyrtoides sp. E14
CATTTTTATTATGCACGCGAAGCAGGAATTTGTTATAAAAATGGTTTACAGACACTGCTGTTTACTAATCACGAGAGTTTTCTTTGCGATTCTCAACAATGACGAATTTTATGTTTATTAAAAAATGGTTTAACGAGTGAATGAAAATGAGAAATTTACTATGTACTTTACCCATGAGTTACACTTAAGTACACTATTGTAAAAATACATGAGCAAAATACATTCTTTTGGATAAATGTAAACGACAGGAAATCCAGCATGATTGACTTAAATAAGATAAATGAGCTGTCTAAATACAAAGTAAAAGTAGTCGTTTAGGGGGGTTATATAGATTTTCTCAAGTTGAAGGAGATCTTTGGTTTTCACCACAAACTGGAATTTTTCAAACATGAGAGGAAAATAAATCTTTTTTTTTTCTTTGCTTTTCACCTTTGCCGTTATCCTGTTTAATCTGCCACTAGTGCCACTACTTGACTTGGGTTGCACAGTTTACGTACTTTGGTACACTCAACTGATAAAAAAGAAAAATCTCTCGTTTTGACAAGAGTTGGTCAGAAAAAAAGTTCTGAGTAGTTATTAATCTTATTTTATTTCAAGCCCAGATCATTAATTAACGCCATAATCACTTCCTGTTCGTGTAATGCAATGTTTCAGGAGAACACGGACGACTTTGTTTCGGTACCCAACAAGAACGATCCCAAGTACCAAACGTTGCCTTATAATGCCAAGCTGTTCGCCCCCTTTGCCAGCAAACATGAACAGGACCAGTTTGAAAAGAGCATGCAACAGATGCAAATCATTCAAGCGGACCATCATCATGGTAGTCATCAAATTTCCTCCCATCATCAGAACAATCAACATAATCAGCTACATCAAAATCATCTTCAGCACCAAAATCAGCAATCCTACTTGCAGCATCAACAGCAGAACGGTAGTAATAACGGTGGTATCACCTCTAACTATCAGTCACATCAACATAATTACAATCATGGTGGCCCCTCGAATGGGACCATTGAGCAAGCTACTCCCAATTCCAGCAACAATAATGCTGCTATCCAGTCAGTTAGTAGTAATGTCGATAGTAATAACACCAACGGTGGTAATCATATGAATAACAGCAGTGCTGCAACAATTAGTAGTTTACAACAGCTTCACCATCTTCTCAGCATCAGTGGGCTTAACCAAAATGCCAAAAGTTCTAATCAACAACAGTCATATGGAAGTAGCACTGGTGGCTCCGTTGTAAGCTCTAATAATGCCCCAGCTTCGGTATCAACATCAATGGCAACAACGACTGGAGTTCCAAATGGCCTCCAAACGGTACACAGTATGCAAGCTAACAATGTTTCTCGAGGGAAAGCAGTGCCTATTATTGGAAATGCTGGACAAAGCAACAATACTAATAATAACAGTAGTGGTAACAAAGATAATGGTGGAATCCCACTTGCGTTTCCTATCATTCGACCCAGCAATTTTTATCCCACTGGTGCACCATCAAGTACTTCCGCCAGTGGAACTACGGGGTCATCAAATACTAGCTCTTCTCCGGCGTCTAGTAGTACCACGACAAGCTCGGTGACGACAAACAATGGAGGTATTTTAAACACCTCTGTACCTTCAGGTGGAATGATACCTTTGGTTGCCTCAACTCGCATCAACGGATTGCTTAACAGTCAGGTAACAATAATGAAATTTGCTATTCTATTCATTTTGGGAGTACGAATCAGCAGAAAAGTCAAGAAGCGACTTTTTGGGGTAATGTGAATCAAGAAATGTCAAGTATTGAATGGCTGACAGAATGCATGGCTAGCCAAATTAAACTTTACTTTTTGACGGATATTATGTCAAAATTTACTAATTAAATATTTTCTGTAATTTTTCAGGGTCAAAATTGTGGCAGTAACGTAAACAGTTTAGATACGAATAGTGCTTCTTTAAGCAGCACCAGCAGTAACGATACTGGATTTGTCTCTAGTGGAAGCAGCTCTAGTAGTTCTGCAGTACCCATTTTAGCATCACAAAATTGGCAGCAGCAACAGCAGCAGCAAAACCTTCAACAACAATTAAAACCTGCTCTACCACCAAAACCAGCAAAACCTACACCACCACCGCGGCAGGCTCATGATTTGTTTAACTTTAATATGAGGTATTTATTTACATTCATGTCCTTTTTGAATCTTACATTTGGCAGAAATCGGTGTTAGAGAGCTGTAAATAATTACTTTAATATCTAAACTATTGACGGACCAAATATTTGTTTAAATGTTTACTCCTGTCTTTATAAAATGCATAAACATGTACATGTGTACTTCACTAATTTATTTCAGGAGTGGATCTGCAGACACTGTGCTTCATGACAGATCTGATATGTCGATGAAATCTAAATCTCTATTTGTGAAAAGCAGTTCTGTTCAACCAAATTCCGACAGCGGGCCAGTTCAAGCCTTGGAGAAAGATTCTACTAATAATAGCACCGTAAGTTCATGGAAGAATAATAAATTGACAGTAGTAGTAGTAGTGGTAACTTCATACTTCAACTACTGCCTAATAGTTCATTGATGCCATGATGGATAACATAACGCTACATGCATTTTTGATGACAGGTCCGAGTATCAATCAACAGACGAATCGAGATGCCCCCCGCATTCTTGTTTCCAGAAAGTGATCCACCGCCATCTGATCTTGTGCCTGAACACCAACAACAACACCAATCCTCATCCTCCACCGTCTCAAATTTGACAAGCAATACCTTCTCCTCGTCGGGCATGGAACGGCAACAGCAGCAGCAGCAACATCATTCAAATGCAGAAAACTCTTCGAATCAACATCAGTCTATTCAACAGCAACAACAGCTATTGCAACTTTCCCCGGTAAACTCTGCTGCTTCTGGAGACTCTGTCGATGCTTCACCTTTATTGTTGCCTAAAGGGACAACAGGGCAGAGTCATCACCAGCATCACCAACAACTTCTTCCTGAAGAGTACACACTTCCTGATCTGTTTCCTCCTCATCCAGTTAATAGTCAGCAGAGCGTGTTTTCTCCGTCCAGTAGTGGTAGCAGTAACAACAAGGGGGATCATTTTATGAACCTTAATAATCAAATCAATAGTCATCACATGCACAGAAATGCTCAGGCTTTAATAGAAAGTCTTGGTCAGCATTCCTCACAACAAACATCCCAGATTTTACAGCATCAAAATACGGTAAAACTTGTCAAATGAAGCCTTATTAACAAAAAATTTTTTTAGAGACCGAAATGCATGTTGTTTCATTGTGCCCCATTTCTTCTTACAGCACGCTCAGGTACAACAACAACAACAGCATCGTGATGCAATCGACGACAATCTCATGAATGGGGAAAGAAGCAACAAGCGTACAGATCACAATGCAAATTCCTCTGCAAGTGGAAACAGTACGACCAGCTCGCAAATGGTAGATAGCTTTAAATCATCTAGTGGTGACAGCACAGAGCAGTCACACTCCAACTACCAGCTTGAATCCAATGGTAAGGAAAACTTGATGAGAATTCCATCAACTTGTTTCGAATCAAGGGTACTTCAACTTTTTCCAATATAAACGCCTAAACTTGACTATTGTCTCAAGAGTGCGTACGTACGTAGCAAGCACATATTTATTAACTACGTAAAATGCAGAGAACCTATAGTTGGGTGGATTGTAGATTGTGTAAACAAACTATGATGACATGGAGTCTAAATGGCGTGTTTTTCTTTTCCTTCCTGCTTGCTAATTTTCCACTCGTCATTCATTATTAAGCTCTTCCCTAGAAGAAGATGTCCAAACATATTTGTTTTCTTTTTGTTTACTCTCTCTCTCTCTCTCTAGAAGCTGGTAATGAGAACGAGGGTGAAAGTTGTGGAAACAATATCAACAATAACGTCATTTTTGGAGAGCGCATCAGTGGAGCCGCTGGTTTGGACAGTGGTAAAGATCATAGTCCATCAGAGGTAGAGACAGTGACAGCTAATAAAGGAGAAGGAAACATCAACATCAGTAATCCTCCTGGGATTGTAACCACTGTTCCTGGAGTGTTGAGGCGTGTGAAGAAAAGCAATTTCAAATCCAATAATAAAGTAAGTCCTTTCGAAATCTACTTCGTCTGTCATTTTATTACTGCTGTTGTTACTATCCACTGTACCTTTGTTTTACTACACAGGCATTTCTTAATAAGTAGAAGAATGATATTGAAATTGGTTGAAATTCTGAATGCCAAGTTACTTTAATAAGGGATTCATCCATACCACACTGCATAATATATCTACAAAAGATTTAATACGTTATACGACATGCTAAGGGGCATCTTGATCTTGTTGGATGAAATTACCCCGTTCAATATTATGGAACTTGAACGATTTTAGTAGTGCTCTCTGTGTTAATCAAACAAAGCGTATCACAATATTATGTGGCCTCTAAATGTGCTTGTTCGAAAAGTACGTCATCCGTCTAGAAATAAGCATCGTCTTTTTTTGTTATTGTAGGATCACATATCTATCGGTTGAAAATATTGAAATCAACGATATGTGTGCTGTGTAGCAAACGTTCTTCATGTAAAAGTTTATGTTTAGCTTTAAATAAAATGTTTCATTATTCATTCATTTTTCAGGACGCCTTTGCACTGTGCTGCATCCTGCAATAATGTCAGCATGGTCAAATTTTTGGTCGAACATGGTGCCTGCATATTTGCAACCACATTGAGCGATCACGAGACAGCCGCAGAAAAATGTGAAGAGGACGAAGATGGATTTGGCCCATGCTCGGAATATCTTTACAGTAAGTATTTGCTGATAATAGAGGGAACAAATAGACCATAAAAAAAAGACAAATTGTACTGTAATTGTAATGTAACCTTTCTTTTTATGATTTCAGGTATTCAAGAAAAGTTGGGAATCATGAATGGTGGTGTGGTGTACGCTGTTTTCGATTATGACGCTCAAAATTCCGACGAACTTACCTTTAAGGAAGGGGAGCGGCTAATGATTTTGAGGAAAGGAGATGAATACGAGAGAGAATGGTGGTGGGCGTCTCTTGTAGAGAAGGAAGGATACGTTCCACGAAATTTGCTTGGGGTAAGATGATACGATGCAACTTTACAACTACAATGAATATTGACTTGTAGTCATCAGAAGAGGCGTTAATTGCTGTTGTAAATCATAATATCCCTTTGTTTCAGTTATACCCACGAGTCACGCCGCAAAAACGAAGTGACAGTTAGCAAAAGTGCCATTGCCATGATGAATCTGGCGTACGTCTAATTTTTTCCGGGGCAGCTGAAATGGTGTAGTCGCACTACATAGAACTACACAATCCATTGATGCAGAGTAAAAATATTTGCTGAATATTTACATATTACATTTATGAATTTAATAACCAGCTTTAATAACAAAGACGGCTGAACGTGATGAAGTTTTAAGGTTTATGGCGAAAGAAAAGAAGGCTAGCATGAACGAATCCCGTAAAAATCAAAATAATTTACAAGGGTCACAAAACCTCTTGAGTGCCTCCTTTCCTAGAATACAAGGATAATATACAAATTAAACGAGTTGTGAGCAAATGCGATACAAAAATGTATGGAAAATTTAATTATGTAAGGTTTAAAAAAATTTGAATGATGACTTATGACGATGATGTTCTAATCAGACCAATTTAAGTCCACCATACAACTTTTAGAGACTAGAAAAAAATACACAAATGCTGTGCATTATAAAAGCACTACATTAAACTACTTTATGATAGTCTTGTGAATTAAAATTTTTCATATCATTGTCCTCTATGCAATAAGCAGAAAATAGAGCGACAAAAAGTGATTCATGAAAATTTGAGCTAACCACGCACGACCTAACTCTTACACACAACCCTGATTTTCTCTAAGAAATTTGGAAACTGTTAACGTGTACGACACTTGCCTATGCCTTAAATAAATATATTTTAATTGAAAATAAAACCTACAAACGTTTACTTGTGCGTACGAGTTGAATGATGGATTCGTTTAAATGTTACAGTTACTATACTATGCAGAGGTTACAAGGTTTACAGATATTTTTTTCTGAAAGAAAAATGATTTGATTTCCAAAGCAGATGCCAGTTGGCTGTTGTTATCAATTACTCTTGATGATACGACCTTGTTAAACTGTATTCAGTACTGTTTCTTTACTTTTTTCCAAACAAAATCCGTTAAAGTGAATTCTAGCCTGTGTCATTAACTCGTCAGATTTTAAAATTAGTTTGCCTGTAAGTTGGAAGCAAAGTTTTCACTTGCTTTTGTATGTGCTGTTCGTGGCATGTGTATGGTAGATAATAGCGAAAGATGTGCATGTAGGTATGTATGTATTTACTGTTATTAGCCTATATAGTTTATCGAGATGTAACCAAAAGTAATAATAATAATAATAATGAATAAAAAGAACTTATTTAGGTGACAGGCAATCCTTACTGACGCAAATAAAAGCAGTAGTAGATAACAAAGCGGTATAAAATGTATTTAGCTAAGGCATATTATTCTACCTATGATGGAGAGATAGGTAAGCACTTATTTAGAAGAGAGAAAATGTTAATAGCTTAAATAAATGTAATACACTTTATCATCTATATTCGACATAATTAAGTTGAAGTCAAATGTGATATTAGCATGAGAACGTTTATAATATACGGAGAAAATGTTTCGTGTGCGAGTTTTATGTCCCTCGTTGTAGTAGTTAAGAAAATAAACGACCTATATTGATTTAATATAGAATTTATATCATACAAGTTGGAAGGTAAGAGTAGTAATAATAATGATGATTATACTTTCATGTATTGAATGTTATTGAAGTGATCTTGTTTTATGCATAATATGCGTATAATAGGAGAACTAATAATTAATAACGATAATATTGAATAAATAAAACTTATTCATGATACTTTTTTAAATTGCTACACATGTCAGCTTATTACATTCCATCAAACGTCGACACATTATAAAGTATTAAATAAAAATAAATTGTTATTCCATAATACATGCATAACGGATTGTTAAAATGTAAATCGATTAATCGTCCTGAAATTCTTGAGGTTCCTCTTTGATTGACATCATCAACTCTTCACCGTCAGCAGGAGATCGCTGGAGAAAATTTGATAAATGCTTCGATAACGTATTTACTTATCATAGATGAGTATCTTATCATAAACTTTAATCTAACCGGTTCTTCCTTAAATGCGTGCAAAGAAGTTGGGAGTCCAGATGAACCACCTTCTATAGCTGTTACTTCTCCATCATAGTCTCCATAATATGATTCCTGCTTAAGGCTAGCAAAACTTTCTCCATTTCCTAATACAATATTAAGGATTGAAGGTGGCATACACGAACGCTAGAAAAGAGAAAATTCACTAAGAATGCCGTTCAGAGTGCTTATACTTCAGGAGCTAAAACAATAAATTTCAAATTACTTTTTCTGCAGTGAGAGACATAAGATGATGTGCTAACGGCTGTCTAAGATCAGTAGCTTCATCCAAAGCCTGCTGAAGTTGAGGAGCAGGGAGTCTGAGAAGGATGGGAGTACTTTTAGGTATTGTGCGCTGGCAACACTTGACAAAGCCTTCCCACACTTTTGGCTGAGTCCAGACCTAAATGTATAATATAAAAAACGTTTTATACGTAACGGCATCTCAAATAATTTCCTACAAATTACATTGTCACTATTTTCGTACCTGCTTAATAACCAATCTCCCTAACGTATTAAGAATGAATCCAGACAATTTTGAGTGCAGAGCTAACGTCTGAATTACAGTTCGCATCAACAGTGTGGGCAAAGGAGATTGCTCCAAAAGTTGGTTAATAACAACTGCCAGTACTTCTGGTGTGTACACATCCGTTTCGTTAAAACAGAGTGAAGTTGCTGCAAAGTAAAAAAATTGGCACATAACCCACAACTGTTTTGTGTCTTCATTTAAACCGTACATTCGACAGTTGTTGGATAACTAACCCTTGATAACAGTTTTCACGTCGCATTTTGATACATCTATGTTATGTAGTGCTACCATCAACTCAACAGGGGTAATAGGACTGGCGTGTTGTGTTTTTGCATCCACGTGAATTCCCAACAGACGATTAAATACCTAACACAAAATATCTTGTCAAATATTATTCCTTGTACTGCTGTTCACAATCACAACAACCTAGTTGCCAAAAATATGTATATATTTCGCACCTCTTTGACAACAACAGGATTAAGTTTAATCAACTTTGGAAGAGCAGTCAGTATTTCTTGTTTGGTAAGACCATTCAAAACAGGAATCAAGAAACGCACATCAGATACACGTTTCGCATATAGATTACGCACACGACTTACAAGGTCTGCGCTTGGAAGAGCTGAAAATATAATGTAAAAAGCATTGCAAATTCTGAAGAATTCTGAGAGAATGTATATAGGTAGTCACTAAAATGATTTGGTGTAAAATAATTTTCGCAGATTAGCATTAACTTTAGCCAGGGTACGATTCTTTGGTAACTTTTGAAACGTTACCCTCTAAACTCAATGTTAAGCCGGAGTACATATTAGTTACTATTAACTTTGGGGGAAACAGGGATATCTAAAAAATTATGCCAAAACTTAATGTCATTCTACATACTCTTATCTGTCAGAATATGAATAATTTTTGTAATAATCGTCTCAGCCCCTTTAGGAAAGGTATCCAACAGTTTCATTAACTCAGGGGAGTCCATTCCCATATGTCTGATTGGAGTTTCTACGTATCTCAAAATACTGCGCTTAACATCTGGCGTTGTATCAACATATACACTTGCGAGTCTGAAACATTAAAAAATTTTTATTCATTAACCAATCATCAGTAGTATGAAAATTTCAGCACTTTCTCAGCTAGACTTACTCGTGAATAAGAGAACTTTTAATGTTGAGAAGTTTCAAATACAAGTGCAAGCATGCTTTCACAAGATCGTCATTCCAATCTCCTTGAGTATCCTTTGCACGTCCCAAATCTTCTGTAAATAATATCTCAGGTGCTTTGGGGGATCGTAAATAATTACAATAGACTTGAACCTGATCCTCTATTACTTCACCAGTACTCTCCATTTTTTCATAGATCTGTAGAATGGCGGATACTGCATGGCTACGAACCTACAATGATACAGAATACATAGTTTGCAACGTGATAAATTACGATACGTCATACGTAGTTTCATAAATTTAAGTAGTTTATGGATCATGTACTTCTTCCATAGCGTGGACACAAAATTGCAGCAATGCACTTAAGTAATATAATTTCTTGGGTCGTTTAAGTGCTAATTCGAGAAATATTTGCATCCCCTTAGCTGCATGAATAGGCTGACTGGCTAAAGCCTTTAAAAGGTCCAGCCCTTTATCAGGTACCATAGGAGGTTCCAGATATAACCTCCACGCCAAGCTGTCAATGAATGTTCAAGTTTCCTTTTTATTGAGTATAAATTTTATGAATTAATGATTAAAAGGAAACTGCTGAGAAATATAGTATAAAACCTTGTCTTTTCCGATTCGATATTACAGTCTAGTACTCCCTTCATTAAATTAAAGAATGTCCATTCATATCTACAAGAAAATAATAACAAGATGACAATGGCATTGTGTGTGTATTATGGTCATTGGTCAAGACAAACGAGCAAATTTGGTAGGGACATTTAGAGATATAAAAATACCTGTCTAAAGTTGACTCGTGTTTCATGGGCAAAGCTTTGGATACAAAATCTTGACATAAACAGTATTCAGTAAATAACCAGCTTATGCCCAGCTCCAACCGACTTTTGATGTCCTCTTGAATGTGTTGCATTATAACTAAGAGATAATCAGACAGTAAATTTTCACAAACCTCAAAAACGACCTGTTTGACCTCAACATTTTTTGATTTCTTAACTTACGATATCGCAACTCAAAGGTTGAACTCGCAGCAACAGAACATATTAATCGAGCTTTTACTGTGTTTAAAGCATGGTTTGTCTGAAGTATTCTTTTCACAGCTCCAGCCAAATGACGTTGTCGTTCTTCCTGCGTTAGTGGTTTGGTTACCTCGCTCAACTTCAAGGCTTTTGGTATCTTCTTTTTAGAAGCTACCGTCGTGGGTTGAAGAAGCGAAATTTTCTTTTCCTTTTCAGCAACTACTGAGTGCGAGCCAGACACCAAACTAGGGATCTGAGTGGGTTCATTTTCCTCTTCATGATGAGCTTCCGACTAAATATTAGAACAAGATATGCACACAATTTCTCAACAAAATACATTATAAAACATATTAAGGTGGAAGGAAGGCTGCATATAAATGACATATATACTGACTCGGCCAACTTGTAAAGCTGCCTCTGGCCCTAGTTGGTGGGCCGTGATTTGAGCTGCCAGTAATCTTGAGACATGTTTAATTTGACCCTCTGTTCCAGCTACATCAATAGGTGTAAAGGCAGAAACAAAGTGAGCGGGCATGACATCAGGTAAATTTTCCTGAAATAGAAAATGGTTTAAGATATGAGAAATATTATATAAAATGCGTTAGGCCTTGATAAATCTTTAGATTCTAAAGTTACCATTGACGTCACGACAAGTTCCGCAACAGTTTCAACAGAAGAAAACTTTTCAAAAATAGAATACTCCAATTCCGTTAAACCGTCTTTGTCTTTTTCAGTTGGCTTTTCAATGTCTTCGTCATCATCGTAATCTTCTAAAACTACGACTTGTTCTTGCATCCGCGCTCTTTTACGCTGATTACTTTCTTCCTTCTCTAAAATAGCTCTTTGTCGCTTTCGTTTTTCGGCTCTGATCTGATCCCAATTTGGCAGGGCTTTATGAAGCTATATAAATACAAATAAATGAAGACATATCCAAACAACGACAATTTTAAACCCCAATAAGTGACATGTGTACAAGGTTCTCCATATATAAATACCTCTGAACTGGTGGCGCCTAGACTTGTAAGTAGTGTGGTTATATTATCATAAAAGTCAATAGCTCTTGGATGACGAAGTAATCCTATCAACTGGACTTTCATAAATTTTTTTACAGATGTTACTTGTGCTCTTTCCAAAGTTGGTGGAAGTATAACTGTAACAATATAAGCATTTTCAATGTAAACTAAACGCTGCAACAGCGTCCCAGAAAAATGATGAGAATTGTAAAGTTTCGCAATCTACCTATCAACTTTTCCATAGCCGTTACAACTCTACCCATAAAGGAAGGACGCATTTTCGAAATAATCACAATAGAGCCCATACAAGTCATTAAATTTACACTAGTTGCGTGCCTAGAACCATGAAATTTAAGAAGCTCCTCGAATAGATTCCTGAAACATCAAATTCGAGATAATTAGCTATTAGCTGAAAGTCTTTACAAGGGACATACACTTGAGCGCGATTGAATAATCAGTAATCACCTAGCATCTTCCTCTAGTTTACGGGGTCTGGCAACTTTTACAGTGATAGGTACATCGTCCAAGCAAAAATCATTTTTTCGCTTGAAACTATCCGGTTCGGTGGGCGTTTGAAGCAGTACAACTGATTCAATGAACTTTACAGTGAATGTTCGGATACTGTATAAAACAATTAAAACAATATAGTATTGGGTTTAACAATTGTGCACAACTTCCAAAGTAGTGGCGAGCGTAAATTCGCAGGACAGGTAAGTGTACATGTGTGCGTGTAGTACCCGTCGAGATCGCTGTCAATTAACTTTAATATGTATCTTTTTAGGTCGCAAACTGCGCTCCAAGCGGCTTCCATGTCCTCCGTTACTGATTTGGACCGACATAACCACATCAGCGTAAACTTATACAGTTTTGCAGTGACTTGTATAGCTTTCTTCTGGACCGTAACAGATTTGTCTTCTTGTAGCATCATCATCATGTTATGCAATACCTTGGGAATTGTCTCAGGATCTGATTTACTGGATATGAAAATTATAGGCAAAATATGTACTGTATGCTTTTTGTGGGTTCGAGATATCATGAATGAGCTTAAGAGTAACTAGCAAGTGCATTATAGCATTTTCGGTTCCCTACTAACCAAGCGTCTTCTACAAACTCAAGAATATAGCATCGTATATCTGCATTGTCGTCAGTCTGAAAATCAAGCATTTCGTTTAGAAAATTGTCTAGCAATGCCGGTTGCTTGTTGATGATAATATCCTTGACACGCATCAAATTTTCCAACTTCAATTTTTCGCTTGATGTAACTGTGGCCTTTGTGAGCAACTCTGCTACCTGTACATATAGGGACACCATACAATCAGTAAAGAGAATAAGATGAATATTAATTACTGGACTTTGGCGGAACAAATGAAATGTATGTGTGATATAAGTGGTACAAATTAAAGAATGGTACGCTTTACCAAGTTGGTTTCAACTTCATCCTGGTAATCAGCTTGCTCAAAGGATTCATGCCTTCCAACTTTTGTCGGGGACGATCCACTTCCACCACTTCCAAATGCGCCAGATGTTGATCCCAAAGAATGCTTGCGACCACCCTGGGTTGGTGGACCCCCTGAGGAAAGTCGCCTTCCTCCCAAATGCACAGCAGGTTCATCTTCGTCCATATACTCTGCAGTAGACTCTAGATAGAATTGCGCAGAAGTACTGCGCTGCTGATGATGATAACTCATCCTTGTAATTTCGTTTCTCTATTCAAACTTTTATATGATCCTGTGAACAAAGTAATCGGACTAATTAAAGTTATACAATAATTGTAAGTTACAATTTGTAACCGACTGAAGGAATGAACTGTCTGATAAGTTCAACAATATTTGTCTTATGTGAGTAGAATAAAAACAAAATGGATTGAAACAAGAAGTCTAAGTTTTTAAGACTACGACTTCACTTCACACTAGTCATTAAGGACAGTGGAGTAGAAAGACCAAGCTATTAATGAGCCACAGATTACTAGTTCCTATTTTCAAACAACCATTACATGCACAAACGCATTTAAAAGCATTATTCTAGCATACCACCGCATTCTGGTGACTAGAAGACAGCCATGACTTAATGTGGCAACGACTTCACTTAATTATAATTTAGCATTACTTAATTGACTTTCTGCCTGCCTATAAAAACATCTAGACCTAGACAATCATCTAGCTCTATATTTCCTCTACTTTCCTAACCCCTAGATGTCTTATTCAATTTGCTCAATTTCACTTGTGCATGTCAAATGTTATATGTACATACATAATAGGTAGGTAGATAGGTAAAAAAGGCAATATTTTTTATGTTTGTTTGACAAACAGCTGATCAAAATTGACTTCCAACAACGATCTCTCTCCCTATCCCTATTATCCTAATAAAAAAAACACGGCAAATATAATTAAAAGAAAAAACTCAATTGCTACGAAAAGGTACCCTTCACGAAAAATAATGACATGTTTAAACTAAGTACCTCTTTCTCTGTATACTTTTATAAATTACCACTCAGCTGCTTGGTTTACC